>JAVVLW010000749.1:0-25000 GCA_034401795.1 Chaetoderma sp. LZ-2023a
CGGGTCAGGTCGAAATTTGGCAGATATGATTAGGGACTAAGGCCCATTAAAGTTTTTGCAAGGGAAGTTGAACCGTCAATAAACATGGTCGTCAATCAAAATATAGCGCATTTGGCGGCCATATTGGATTTTTTTATTTGATGGATTTTGAGGCCAAATTTGGTTTTATATGTGTTTTTGAGTATTCTGATCTCAAATTGGTAATTTTCTAAAGGCTCGGATAAATGGTTTGGCGGCCATCTTGGATCATTTTTCCGCCATAAGCTCCCATACTAAAGCAATGGGAAATTTAAAATGTCTTCTTGATAACTTCTGGGACAATTTCAATTATATTTGGCAGGAAGCATCCTTAGGGCATAGAGATTCAAGTTTGTTCAAACAAAGCCGATCGGCTAATTGGGCCGTTGACCATCTTGGATTTTGGGAGATTTTTTGAAATTTCTTTAAAAATCTCCGTAACTGTTTGAGGGATCTATTCAGAACTCATGAAACATCATCTAGGGCAAGAACTGAACCAAATTTATTCACTTGTGAACCTGATTGGCCGAATCATTCAGTGGCCATCTTGGATAACCTAGTCTTTGAGAAAACGACTTCTCCAGAACTGGTGAAGTGATCAGCCCGAAATTTGGGAGATGATATTGATGACTAAGGGCCATTAAAGTTTGTTCAATAGAAGTTGATACATAAAGAAACATGGCCTCTGTTTTCTTGTTACAAGTCTGCTCAACTCAGAGCTTAGAGTTCTACTTATTGTTAATGAACATTCTAGTTGAAATGCCTATGGTCCAGGTGAGCGATACAGGCCCCTTGGGTTTAGGTCAACCTTAAATCTTAAGGATGGTGGGTGGGGCCATCAACTCAATGATGTCTTTTTCCTTTTCCACTAGTTGGAGTAGAAGCTGCTTCTCTACATCAGGAAAACCCCTTCTCTTTTTACTGATTTTCTCGGCCATCATACTGGCTAGGAAGATGCTTCTGTGGTCATTGATGGTACATGTGCATTTAGGTTCAATAGCCTTAGGGTTAATTATGCACTAACCCAGGATTTGCATGTCAAAGCATGACAATAGTTGATTTGTAATGTTAAGTGCAATTGATTAACCCATAGCAAATTTTGTTTGGCTGGCCTTTATTTTGTTAAGGGTGACCTACAAGAAGGATTTCCTTCCGGGAGGTGACCTCAATACAAATTAGTATGTAAAGGAATTCCTTTCAAAAGGAAAATGATATGGTCGGTTTGTGAAATGCAAAGCATAAAGGACTCCTTATGGAAGGAATCCTTTAGATAAGAAAACCTTCCAGAAGGTCTACCTTAACCAAAATAAAGGAGCGTTCTTGAATTCGGGCGAGGTGTGTCATTATACCTGAGTGCAATAAATGATAGTAAATAACTTAAGTCTGTAAGGTAATCGAGGTAATCGCCAGACTGCTTCACTGACATACCCCTGAAAAGGTACATTTGTACGATATAAAACCTAATCTGTTTCCAGGCGAATTCACTACATCTGTAACAGGGTTAAAAAACATTAATTGCTAGACATGATTTAGTGAATATTGTAGCATTTCTTAACAATAATTACAACCACTTTAACACTTGCATAAATAAAGGGAATTAAGTGAACGGGGCAGAGGCGTCGAAAGTGTCAAATGTATACCTTTTTCTCACCTAGCAGCCAGATCTCATATTTACTCTGTACCTGTAGTGGGCGATTACTGCCAGTATTAGTCAATCCCGGCCATCTTATCTATCCCAATCCTGCGTCAATGCTCTTTATTTATTTCAGATTCTGATCTAATACTCCCCATTTTATCAATCTACAACTACAATAAGAAACACAGCTCAATACTAGCTGATTAACTACTACTGTTGTTATTAATACTATGCCTATTATCAAGTTGTTATGTGATGCGTCTCTTTTGGTATGTTGACTTGCCTACATGTATTTGTACGTCTGTCATAAAATCTTTGTGCGGGCCAGATGACATCTCCCTAATGGACAGACTCTGTGTAGACAAAGTTTCATGATTTCGCTTCTTCCCTAACCCTTTGTACTCGGATGGAAAATTTTTAAATTTTCAAAATTAAATAAATGACCAAACATAATAATTGTTACATTTTCTAGGCAGGTTTGATGGAAGATGCTGCAGTCCTAGACAGCGACATCGTCCACCAAAATTGCTGATTATTGGACTCCAATTTCTCTGCCATAGAGATAATAAAGGCTGGAAAATTGCCATCAGATTGGTAGAAGTTATCAGAATTAGGATAAATATACCATGCTGAAAAGCATGAAATGCGCCAAAACAGATGGACCCAATCAGATCTCAATCATCTTGAAACTTCATCTGATATCGGCATTCTCAATGGATATATCAGATGCTGACACTACTATAAAACATCTAAGTCACACCTACCAACAACTTCTCACCACAAATACTACTGTGACTTTGTTGAGCACCCTCCCCTTCCCCCTCCCCGTACCATATTAAAGAAACACCTGATTCTACAATCAAAAATCCTAGTTGCAATCTAAAAGACCCTTTATATGTAGAATACGCTACATGTAGAACAATCATGACAATATGGTACAAAAAAATAGATGTGCTGTCCTGGTTTCTGTGTTTACTCACAGATGTTTGTATAATTAACTTTCACCTTATATATTGGTTTGTTTTGTGTGTAGGGAGTCCATCGACTCATAGGCTCTGCCTTTGATGGACTGCCCAATTGTAATGTCTGTATATTGTATATTAAGCATGAAATAAATAATCTTGAATCTTGTAATGGTTAATCTGACCAAAACCAGCCCTTGCTGTGGTCTTGAAAAATGCCCATCAATGCAAGCCAAGAAGAGGGTTATTAAAAATATTTTACCACTGAACTGACTGGCTCAATAACGGAACCAGGTAATTCCAGTTGTAACTCTTCAAAGATACAAATGTAGGTTTCTCTTGGCTTGCAAAATATGAACCTTGAGATTAAGCAAAAAAAATCTAATTTTCTTGATAAAAGGAGATGCGACTCCTGCATGTTCTTGCCATGTATGTTTGGACAGTTCCAAAATATATATTGTATAGAATGTAATAATTTAATATTCTTGATAAAGAATATTATTTAGTATTTTACCACAGCGTTTTAACCCTTGAATGACCAAATTTGGTCAAGATGATTAAAATATTTGCTTATTTAATGTTTATTTACAGGCCAAGAGAAGAATATGTTTGAAAAATTTACAACTGGAATGGCTGGCTCGATTACAGAGCCATTCATTCCGGTGGTAAATGTTCAGAAACGATCTTCTCTTGACCTGCAAATGGACGTTGCTCGAGACCACTAGAGGCTGGTTTGGGTTGACTTCGTCATGAAAGGGTTAATGCCAAACATCATATCGCGGTGTCTCCTGAAATTGGTCAGGAGGATTTTAAATGTAGATGAACGAATATCGATAAGATTGTTTGTACGCTGTGTTGTGTTATTATAATCTCTGGCGATCGACGGAAAGATTGCTGGAAATTGATGCATATTTGTATATAGGAGCTGAACATATGCCAACAATCGATCGCCTTGCATGGCAGAGACAGTCTAATTTAAGCCAATATTTGAAGACATTGTAATATATAGAACAATGGTGGTGGGTTGGGGTCCGAACTATCAGTAACATATTTGGCGTTATGATCAAATAAGTTACTGGTCCTATATCTTAGCTGATGTCGCAATCAGTATAATGTAGCTCCGTCACAAAGATCGAAAAGTCTGTCAGTAAAGCTTACAAATTGCATGTCTTTGATGGATTAAAAATTTAATCAACTTTTTGCTGAATATTTTGAAATCATTTTGACTAGAAACTGGTCTTGGTGTAGTTTCAAAATATTCAACGGAGCTCTTGCCTGTATAGAACAGTTACTTTTAAATCAGAGAATATAAACCCCCGTCTATTTTTTGTCACATTGGAAAAAGTTTTAAGATTTCCATACTTTTTTGGATTTGTTTCGGGATTTCCAGATTTTATTTGATTTTCCGGAATTCCCAAATGTGTGGAATCCTAGTGTATGGTTCCAGTGTTAGAATGTAAGCTAAATCAGACCAGTAGTTTCCGAGATATCCACAGATTCAGAATTTGGAAATCCTCTTTCTTGTATGGCAAGGATAATCTTACTTGTGGAAAAATTATAAACAAATCGATGAGTAGGTTATGTGATCCGTATAGACGCACACAGGCAGGCAGGCCGGCCTGCATGATCGCAACACCCTCAAACCCTTACAATAGTAATTGTTGAACTTCCACTAATAATAGCATGTACTTGTACAGTCAACCTTGCTCGAGAGACCATCTGTCTTTTGGCACCAAGAGATGGATTTTAACCATTTAATATACTCAAATTTATTCAGAAAATTTCAATTTTCTCATAGAAGATGCCCATTTGCAGACCAAGAGAATGTTTTTGAAAATTTAACACTGGGATGACTGATTCAGTTGTAAACGAAGATCTAATATCAAGCCAATTATATTGCGAGAGCGACTACTTTGTTAGGCTTCATCATGTGGTCCCATTTACAGAGGATTCATTGCATCTGCATGAAAATGATGAAATTTTTAAAATATACATTTACATGTATATATTAATATTGCTTTTTGTTCTATCTTTTATTAGAATTTTTGTCAATCAGTAATAACTAATCCTAGAATATCACGATCTAAACTGGTAGTTGTTATTGATTCTGAAACCTTTAACACTCAATCCAGCCAAAAACAGCTGCAGCGGTGTCGGAAAATGTACATTTACAAACTAAGAGAAGACTATTTTTGAAAATTTACCACAGGAAGGACTATCTCGGTTGTCCTATTATTCCTGTGGTGAATTCTCAGACTTAATTCTTCTTTTGTTCCGCAAATGGATATTTTCTTTGCAAAAATTGAAATTTGAATAGTTAAAATGATTTTAATGAAAAAAGTGTTGACTGATCCTTCAAATGACCTCTAGTCATGTAATGGTCAAGATTGGTCAAGAAAATTCCTTAGTGAATAAATATTCATTTGCAGGCTATGAGATCTACATGTATTTACGATAATTTGCCACTGGAATGACCCACTGAGCTATTGACAATCAAGTGGTAAATTTAACCCTTTAACACTCATATCAGCCAAAAATGGCTTCTGCAGTGGTCTTGGGAAATGTCCATTTGTAGACCATGAGAAGACTATTTTTGAAAGTTTACCACTGGAATGACTGGCTCGATAACCGAGCCAGTCATTCCAGTGGTAAATTTTCAAAAATAGTTTTCTCTTGGTCTGCAAATGGACATTTTCTATGAGAAAATTGAAATTTTTCTTGAATAAATTCAAGGGTTAAAGTTCAATTTTCTTTTCTCGGCCTGCAAATAAAGTTTCATTGAGTAAAAATTGATTTTCTGGCCCATTTGGTTTACACGATGGACATTGTGCTTGTAAGGTGACAAATGTATACACAACAATGTACATGTCTGTATAATTACCCATACTCAAATTTAGTATATATGTGGAAAAATTATGATGCAACATTATAGATACATGTATTCACTGAAATGAAGTGTTTTTGTCAGTGCTTGGTGTTTGTGTATATAAATATAATAGTCAGCCAGTCTGTCTCCATGACTCCTGAAGCTGATAGTGCTGTCTTGGTTACGTGATGACTTAAACATTGCATTACTTGTCACTGCTCTGATCATTATCCGCTGTGAGTACGCTCACCCAGGAAGATGAAGATTGCGTTTTGATCTGTGTGGGCGTATATGTACATGCATGTGCATCTGCCACTATATCTTAGAAATTTCTCATCTGATTTGACTCAAATTTTAACACAAGAAAAGGTGTTGCTGTTAGAGAATTTACAAATCTTTGTCGTGATTCTGGTTTATAATCCGCGATTGCGCCGGGTGTTTTTCAGATGACTTTGAAACTTCATAGGGTCACTTAACCCTTTAATGGTCAAATTTGGTCAAGAAAATTTAAAGATCTGCCTATTGAATATATGTCCATTTACAGGCCAAAAGAATACAATCATTTGAATGACTGGCTCGGTTATCGAGCCAGTCATTCTGATGGTAAAGTTTCAAAAATTGTGTTCATGGTCTGCAAATCGACTTTCCTAAGACAACTGAAGAGGCCGGTTTTGGCCGGCTTGACTATTAAGTGGTTAAGACTATGTCTGCGGAAGAAACCTATTGAAATCGAAGATGATCCGAAATCCAAATTAGCCGACAGCCACCGGTGGCCATCTTGAAAATTGTTTTCTGGACAATAAACTCCATGACCATTTAGCGGATCATTTTGAACCTTCATAGGATGACTGGTCTAGGTCTGATGAAGAAATCACAATTTTCTAATTGCTCTCATTCATTCGTTTGTCATCTGGGCATCGTATTATGCGCTGCATACAGAGCTCTTGTTCTCAAATTGTAATACATGAATGGGTGATCCTGTGCACCATGATTCACCAACATTGGTCATGATCTGAAAAAGGTGTTTCATTCATGATCTCGAAATTCCCCTTAGATGCACATTGACCACTTGACATCTAAATCTGTACTTTTTCAGGACCCTAGTGGCAATCACTCATATACATGTAAGTTTGGTCAAAATCCCCTCAATAAACTTTATTGAGTTATGGTGTATCTTTACATTTGAACTTTTGACCCCAAAAGCGAGACACGACAACCGCAAACTAACGCTCAAGTTTTGTAAGGCCTCCCTTCAGTAGAAGGTGATTGAAGGCGAGTTATCGCACTGGACAAAGTCACAGACAGATAGACAGTATAGCTATTTCAAATGTCTTGGGACACTTTGTGGCGAGATGAAGATGAAGAATTGTGCAAAATAAAAATATATATGTGTCTGTTTAAACTCCCTATATAAAGCTAGTGTCGGAGTATCGAGATGCATTGGTGCAAACACACACGCACATGCGGGAAAATCCGGCTTATGTGCGTGACCATTGTATGAAGTGCAAAGACTAGGGGGGATCCATTTCTAACTATGCCCCGCCCCTTTCTAGCTTTAGCTCCGTCCCTTACTTTGTACATGTTTGAACCGATTTTATAGCGCTTATTGATCATGTTAACTGCGAACCCTGGCAGAATCTCAATTTCAAGATGATGTACCTTTACATTGCCATTGCTGCCTAAAATGCAGCACCATTACTGCCTATAAGGCAACAATGACTTCCAGTCAAACTATTTTCAAAATTTCCAATAGCTTTTCTATATGCGTGCCAGTTGCCATGAAATATGGATATGTAAAATAAAATCATCAATGAAAGGGTAGTCACGATGATAGGTTAGACATGGTGTGTAGCTATCGTGTACCGGTAATCTATTTTTAGGTTGCCGATTTTAGGGCCTGACTGACTCGTGAGCTGGTGTGGCTGTATATAGTCATGCATACTATAGTTTGTCCAGTAGATTAATGCTAAGATGGGTGTCATAACAATAATCATGCTGTTGCTAGTGTTGGGAATAGGTACTATTTTTATGATCGATGATTGGTTTTATATACTAAATGATGATCAATTAATGATTGATCATAACAGGGTCTCAATTTTTACCCATTCTGAATGCAGTAATTATAGCGTGTGCAAGGATACTTACTTTCAAACCAAGTCGCAGGTATGACGGATTCTTAATAATTTAAGAAATAATCTGTTGAATATTTTGAAACTAATTCGACTGGAAGCTGTTGCTGCCTTAGGCAGCAACAGCTTCCAATCAAATAAGTTTCAAAATATTCAACATGTTATTGGTATGGTTGCTTTGAATTAACATACTATCTCAGTGCTGAAAGAATTAATGTTTAAACTAAGGAGTAATACTATGTAGTTGTAACAATTAAATTTAATTTCTTTTCCAAAAAGTATTCGTTTTCTAGCTTGACCAGTTAAAATATATTAATAAAGTCAATTTATAAACAACCAAAATCGATTTCTGAAATCATGATCGATCAGTTGGTTGAACATGCAAACCAATCAATCATCGATCAAATCGATTAATCGGAACAACACTAGCTGTTGCTTTACGCAATGTCAGCGGTATTGGCGGTGATGGAATACAGTGCACAGAGGCTGAACGTTAGCTCATGCTTAAAGGACAAAACTGGATATTATACCCCAGAAATATGAGTGATGAGGAATAGATAGGAGATCATAAATAGATGGTGATGTCTAAATTATGACTGTCTCCCATGGAGACAAATAAAGCTGTGATGCTGCGGTCACCGAGCGTGATAATGATTTGACTATACATGTACATACAAAATGAGCGGTGGCTGCAGCAGCAGCAGCTATCTGACTGACGCCTGATCAATTACTTTAGATTATATAGTGAACTACGGTACATTCTATTGTCTGCTATATCTCTGTTGGCTCAATCACTGGTCACTGTGCTACCTTTAACTGAAGGGTGTAATACAGTGTTTATTATTCATGATTAATTTCGTTGAAATGTGCATCTATTATAAAGAGTCTGCATCAACGCTACGTTTTTAGCACATCGCGTTGGCTAATATTTCAGGCTTGGTGAAGCCTATCGGAACTAAACTTGGGGATGTCCTATTGTCTTAGGAATCTGCATGACTGAAGTCACAGTAAGTTTGAAAGGCCAAGTGAGCTTATGCCATGGCATCCGTCGTCCGTCCATCCATCCATCCACCTGTCAATCGCCTCTTCTTAACGGTTTGACCGATTTCAACCAAATTTGGCTGAAAGGATCCTATAGTGGTAGCCACTAGACTTTTTCTTTCAGAATTTTGATTGATCAATTTTTTGGGTGAAAATCTTAGATTATATGAAAAATCTACCGGAAATGGTCGAAATGCTACTCCTTCTTAGCTGCTTGAGATATTTCAACCAAATTTGGCTAGATGGATTCGATGGTGGTAAGCTCTAGAAATTCTATTCAGAATTTTGATTGATCAATCTTTTTGGTGAAAATCTTAGATTTTATTTAAAAATCTACCGGAAATGCTCAAAATGCTACTCCTCCATAGCTGCTCGACATATTTCAACCAAATTTGGCTAGATGGCTTCTATGGTGGTAAGCTCTAGAACATCTATTCAGAATTTTGATTGATCAATTTTTTGGGTGAAAATCTTAGATTTTATGAAAAATGTACCAGAAATTGTCAAATTTCTCCATTCTGAGCGATTTCAAACAAATTTGGCTGAAAGGACCCTATTGTGGTAGGCTCCAGAACTTCCATTAAGAATTTTGATTCATCAAATTTTTTTGATGTGAAAATCTTAGATTTTATGAAAAATGTAACGGAAATGGTCAAAATGCTACCTCCTCCATAGCTGCTTGACATATTTCAACCAAATTTGGTTAGATGTATTCTATGGTGATAGGCTCTATAATTTTCATTCAGAATTTTGATTGGTCAATTTTTCCGGTTGCCATCTTGGTTAATGTAAAGAATCGTGTATGTTTAAATACAAATGTTTCAAATGCTAATGGTGCAGGTGAGCATCACAGGCCCTTGGGCCTCTTGTTATACTTGCTTACATGCCTCCATATTCCTACACCACTTGAGCACACCATCAACCAGGCTACTGGTAAAGTACACCTCCAGCATATGGTCTATTATAGACTGACACCAGTCTATACTCACTCCTCTGTGACACCTGTCACTGCACATGACCGCACATGAGCAAAGGAACCCAAATAGGAAACAGATTCACCGTTCAAATATTCTGCAAAGCAGAAAGTCCGCCATAAAACCAGTCTGAGTTTTTATACTGTGATCAGCTATATGTTTTGAAGGATTGTCTTTGATTGACATGCCTAACATGAAGTTTGTTGAACGCTTTATGGTTTTTAATGATTAATTATACTTATGTAACTTTGTTACCGGTTTTCGTGGTAGTCAAGTTTCGTGGTAGTCAACCATGCCTTCCATTTCATCATCATCATGTTCCCTCACTTATTACTCAAATAGGTTTTCTCCTATTATAATCAAATACTTTCAACGCTATGTCAATATCCTGAGATTTTTAGTGAGTTATTATTCTTTGAGATATTTGAATTTTCCCGCCCTTTCAAGCAGGTGCTTTTCTCTTATATTTGGGATTCCTATTTTTTAGAACGTCTAGTCTATGAGGCTGTATGCTTCATTTTTATTTATTTGTTCATTTTTAGGAGTCCGTTAAATCGGCGGAGAAGATCAAATGCTCTTCGACGAATGTGATTGCTTTCACTCTTCAGCGTTTTTGAGGCGTGTGTGCCTCAAATGTACTACGTGTACGCCAACAGCTATGTGCGGTTTATGCAAAGGTTGGTCTGCAGCTGTTTCTATATCATTTTTTAAGGATTTTGCTCCTAACATATTGGTGTCCTGATTGCTCCCCTTCCGCTGTTGCTAAGACAATATCTGTCTCATTTTTTAATTATTCTGTATCTGTTCCACCAGTAACGGAAAGGGGGGGGGGGGGGGGTTTCCTCCTCTGGAAAGAGTTTTGGCTCTATTCGCTAGATTTGCATCCTTTGCGAGTGTCTTGATGAAGTCTCGATGAACGGATCTCCATGACCATCCATGTGGCCAAAAATGATAAATCAGAATCTGACGATAACCAGATGGTTAGCGAACATGTCCGCAAATAGGGGAAGCCAGTGTCCCTCACGTCGAGGCAGGAGGTGCGTTCACCGAAGCCTAAACTTAAGGATTCCAGAAAGAGAACCACTAAGGTGTCTTCGAGCAAGTCACCTCTTCAAAGACACTTAAGTCTTGAGGCAGGGCATAACACTCAAGTAGTGATGTCAGAGACGGAAGTTTCTGGCTCATCGTCCTATGTCCAGGTGAATTTTTTGTTATGCCGGAGGTCAGGAATGTTGAGCGTTCACCAGTTAAAATTTCAATTGCGTCATTAAGTTCGTTAACTTGCGGTTTAGCAAGCACATCCGGTCTGTGTTCGGTAGTTTCTGATTCACCTTTTTTCCGGTTCCCAGTCTACTTCCGGTTTATTGAGAAATCCAGGTATGCAAAACCGTATTCAACTTCCAGTTTCCACTTCCGGTTCTCTTACTTCCGTTTCCGGTCAGACTTCTGGTTTTTCTGGACATCCGGGTCCGCAGAACCCTGTTCATTTTCCAGTTTCCTGTAGGCGCTATCTTACTTGCGGTTTGACTTCCTGTCATTCAGGTTTTCCAGCTCCGTTTCCGCTTCTGGTGCAAGCATTTCCTTTTCCAGTTCTAGGTTTGTTCATCCGAGTCTTCAAGATCTGGTCAAACATCCGGTTTCCATTTCCAGTTCTCGTATTTCCAGTTTGTCGTCAACTTCCGGTTTGGCTAATAATCAGGGTCTTCAGGATCCTGTGACGGCTTTATCCCAGCGCCAAATTCCGCATCCGGTTTCCGTGTCTTATTCTCATGGTGCTAGTGATTGTTCTACAGGCTATGAGTTTCCTTGTATATCAGGTTCCTCCTCTAACTTGTCTTTGAATTAGGGTCCGCACGTTTATAGTAATGCCCTTGCTTCCGACGAGAGAGAAATTTGGTGCCTAACCATAATTCTCCTCTAGTCAACGATAGTTTGGACTCGCATTATTTTTTCGATCAACTGGCTAATATTCAAGCAAGATACGGTCATTATCAGGATTTTGGAAATGCTGGTAGTTACGTCTTCAGTCGCTGATTGTGTTCCTTCTGGTTCAGTGTTTTCTTCTTTTCGGGATGTTTGTTTCTGGTTCAATTTCCTCTGGTTCTGTTCATTCTTCGGTTCCTGGCTCCTCTTCTCAGATTCAGTTCGACAGATCCTTTCATCCTCTCTCTGCGAGAGATTTCTCTTCTCAGCATGTCTCTAATTCATCTTCTCTTTTCCGTCTTCTCTTCATCCTCCTCCGTTTTTTTCCCGCCTTCCTTCTGTTGGTGGTCTTCTTTCAAGTTCTATAGATCCTTCTTCCCCCTCTTCTCTAAAATTTTCTCATCCTCCTACCTCTTCCTCTTCTTTTGAACATTCATACCCTATTGTTTCTGTAGGCCTTTCTTCTAAATTAGAGTTTCAGATTCTGGATTCTTGCTTGGATTTTTCATTATTTTCTTAATCATTCCTTTGTTTCGGCACGGTTATCTATTTTTATCGTTTTTTGGCTAGTGGTTTTGATCAGGTTTCGTTGTCTTCTGGTCGGCAGGATGATGTTGATCCCATTCTGTCAGACAAGTTTTCTTCAGTCTCAGAATCTTTGTCTTCTTCGGCTCCCCATGTTCTTTATCTTTCTCCTGTCTCTGCTAGAATCCCCAATTCTAGTGCTTCATCTGATACTTTTCATCACTCTTCCTCTTCTTCTGTTCATTCTAATTCCTAGAACGGTCAGAGCCAGAGATTTGAAGAGGTTGTCCGGTCAGGGCCTCTTCGGATGACTGGTCTCTGTCTCATCAGTGGATTGCAGAGAATTCTCTATTGATCCTCCTTTTGGATCTGCACTTTCTTTGTCTGACTCTTCCTCTGTATCTCTTCAGGTTCTTCCGATTGACAATCTTGTGGTGGATATTTTGAATTTCGATGTCAATGATGTTCATTCGAAGGAGTTTTCTGTGGCCTCCAAGTTTGACGCCCCTGTACAAATTCCTAAAGACAATTTCCTCAGGGTAGCTTCCACTCAATCGGTCAGTAGTTCAGCTTGGGATATTCTTATTTCAGGTTTGAAAGGCCCTCCTCATGTTGATTCATACTTTTGTCTGATCTTTCCAAGTGAAAATCAGTTTATAGGTCGCAGCTCAAATCTGCCAATTTCTTTGCTTTGCTTTCTGAAGCGGTTTTGGTTGCTCAGGAGAGAGGTGAGCAGGTTCCTGCTGCAGTTTTTCATGCATTAGCTGACATTTCATGAGATTCCCTCAATTTTGTTGGTTCAGGTCTCTAGGAAACTTAAACACAGTCTGATCTCCACTCCTCCTTTTGGTCAGGACATCTTTGGTCAGTGCTTTACCAATTTAATTCTGGCAGAATCTGAACATCAAATCTTCTAAGGAGATTCACGCTCAGATTGCTTCCTCTATGCCCTCGGATAAGAGATTCTTCTCAGTTAAAAGCCCTAATTCTTCTCCCAGGAGGAAGAGTCTTAAGCCGGATGAGTTCGGGGCTTATCCTTCAAGAATAATTACAACCTCCAATAGATCCTTTTCCAATTCTGAGGAGAGATCCGCGGAAGGGGATCATTTTGAGTCTATTTCTTCGCATCGCCCAAGGTCTCAAGTTCGTCAGGCTCCTCAGGCGAGAGGTGGACAATCTTAATCCCAGAGTTAGAGGTCAACACCCAGAGGTCGATTCTCTTACAGAGATTCTCGGAGTAAGAGAGTTTGAAGGTTTTGCCTCTGCCTGGCTAGGTCCAGCTTTTATTCCTTCTCCAGTCCCATCTCATCCTCTTCCTTTATTCTCGGATCCGTCGGTTCAGTGCCTTTTGTCCAGCGTGCTAGTAGGAGGGCGGCTGTCTCTGTTTTGGGAGACTTGGCAAGCCCTCGGTCAGGACTCCTGGCTCATAAATCGGTTACGCTGGGGGTACGCTCCTTGGACCCAGGACCATCCTCCTCTGTCTCTTATTCCCAAATGGACTCCTGTTCCTTCCAATCAGGAGAAGCTGGTAGCTTTAGAGGAGGAGTTGGATTCTATGATTGTCAAGGATGCTAATGATAGATCAGCTTAATTAATTATAAAACAAATGTTAAACCAGTTTTGCTGACTGTATTGTAAAACACATCTGATATTCTTCACTGCTAATAGAAGACTGACTAAATATAGGTACAGTCATATAGTCAGCCCTGCTCTCTGGTTTTCTATCCAAACACAGGCATCACTGCTGTAACTTGAGATGCCCAGCAACAGTCCTGTTCTTAATTGGCATGCAGCTGGCCTTAGAGCATGAGCCAGTCTGATAAACATTGTGGCCATAGAGTTGATATATAATAAATGCAAAGTTATCAGCTATAGAAGAGGTTCCCCCTTTGGAAAGTAAACCCGAGCTACTATTCGACGATTTTCTTAGTCACCAAGAAAACATGAGGTTAGGCATCCTATTATTAACTTGAAGAAGTTAAATCTTCTTATTTTAACTCCAAAATTCAAGATGGAGACCATCTCCCAAATCATCGCAAATGTAGATCCAGGCATGTAGACCACTTGGTATCGGTCTAAAGGATGCTTATTTTCATGTGCTTATTCACCCTTCCGAAAGTACATGATGTTTGCTTACAAGGATTGGGTATGGCAGTTTCGAGCCATGCCCTTCGGTCTGGCCACATCTCCTTTTCTATTTACCCTTCTGGTCTCAGCCGTGGCAGAAGTCTTGAACCGTCGTTCTATCCATCTTCACGTCTATATAGATGACTGATTAATAAAAGCAAGGCCTTTCTCAATTCTCACAAAAATTATTCCAGAGGTAAGCAGTTTGGCATGCAGCCTAGGTTGGATTATGAATCTCAAAAAGTCGAGCTTAGTCCCTTCTCAAGTTTTCACCTATCTAGGCGTCTCCTTCGATCTGTCTCGTGGCCTAGTTTTTCCTTCAGAGGCAAGTGTAGAGGCAATCTTGTTGGCTATGGACATTCTGACAACCTCTCTCTGTCAGGGCAAGATTTTTTCCCAATGTTCTAGGCTTGATGGTCAGCGTCGAGAATGTCATTCCCTGGGCGACGCTGATGAGAAGACCTTTTCAGATGTGTCTGATGTCCGTCTGGAAGCAGTCAGTGCATTCTATTTACCATCAGATCCCATCAGAGAACACTTGATCCCTCATCTAAACTTTTGGAAGGATCGTTCTCTGCTTCTGATGAGTGTTCCATTAGTCAAGACCTCCCCTCAGAGGTGATTATTTTCACAGATGCTTCCCAGGAGGGGTGGGGAGCAGTCTGGCACTCCCTGTCAATTTCTGGTCTTTGGTCCATGGAGAAGTTGACAGCTCACATCAATATCTTGGTGATGTGGGCTGTCAAGAATGCTCTCGTCTCGTGGTCGGATCGAGTGAAAGGCCTCAAGATCTCGATTCGATTAGACAATTCCACGGTGGTTTCTTACATCAAAGACAGGGAGGAATGAGGTCTTCCCTTCTTTGTATGGAAGTTTTGAACCTCTTGTGGTGCCGCAAGAACCAAATCTTTCCAGTTTCCAGTCATGTCACAGGGAGACTGAACTTACTTGCGGACCAGTTGTCAAGACCCAGCAAGTTTGCACACACCGAGTGGCAGTTAAAGCGGTCGGGTGCCAAAGCGATTTTCAAGCTTTTGGGTCGTCCCCATGTAGATCTCTTTGCGACATGTCGGAATTCCCAGACTCCCCTCTTTCATGTCTCCTTTTCTGGACAGTCAGGCTCTGGCGGTGGATGCCCTGTCTCAGCCCTGGACAGGAATGTTTGCTTCCGTGTTCCCACCAAAAATCCTGTTTCCGTTGATTCTGAAGAAGGCCAGGAACCAGATCTGCGAAATCCTTCTAGTAGCTCCCTTTTGGCCGAAGAGGATCTGGTTTGTAGACCTTGATCTTCTGGTCGATGTTCCTCACCTTCTTCCAGTGTCCCCCAGATCTCTATCAAGTAAGGGGCATGTGTCTTCATCCAAATCCAGAAATCTGCAGTCTGTGCATTTGGAGAATATCGAGTGTCCGGTCCCTGAGATCAAGTTTTCTTCAAGATTTCAGGAAATCATTGACTCTTCCAGGAGGGAGTCGACCCATCGAGTTTACAAGGGTTGACTTAAAATCTTTGGAGAATGGTGTTCAGACCATGGTTTCTTGCCCGATTCTATTTCTATTTCCCACGTGTTAGATTTTTTATCATATCTTTTCGATTCATTACATTTATCAGCTAACACTGTTAGGGGTTGTGGATTTTCTTTGGCTTCTCTTCCTTGTCTCTTGAATGCTGATATCAAAGATACGAAGATTCTCACTGGGTTTATTAGAGGATTGGGCAATGTTCGTCCTCCAGTAGCTAAGCCTTTGCCTTCCTGGAATTTGGCCATGATTCTTTAGTATTTGGCAGGTCGCCATTTCGAACATACATGTATTGGTTCTATTAGTCTCAAACCTCTAACTCGTAGGGCTGTTTTCCTTGTTGCTTCCACTTCAGCCAGAAGATCCAAAATTCATGCTCTTTCTGCGGAAAAAGACAGATTTATCGAATCTGGGGATGGCTTAGTATTATATCCCAGAAGGGATTTTTTTTCTAAGAACCAGTCTAACCGTTTCCCAGCCAAGCCGATTATTTTTAAATATTTATCGTCTTTTTCGCCGTCTGATAAGTTCTGGTGTCCTGTCAGGGCCTTATAAAGGTCTATAAATGTCAAACCGATTTTAAAAGATCTGATCTTCTCATTTATAGGTTCCGTATGCGGAGGAGGTAGCCAGACCAGTCTCTAAGCCCACTTTTGCCAGATGGATCTGTGAGACCATCAAAATCTGCTATTACATTAATGCCTCTGCTGGCGAAATTAAATTGGCCCATGTCAAGGCTCACGATGTCCGTGGAATGGATACCTCTTTCGCTCGTTTCACTGGCTCATCCTTGGACGATGTCATGCAAGTCGCAGGTTTGAAATCTGTATCGATTTTTACCTCTTTTTATACCACGCCACAAAAATTTGGCAGGTTATTATGTAATGGCGCCATCCGTCCGGGTGGGTGGGCGGGCGGGCGGCAGAGTGGTTTCCGGATGATAACTCTGTTACCATTTGTCAGATCGCATTGAAACTTCATAGGGTTGTTGGACTAGGTCTTGGGAAGAAACTGTCAAAATCGACGATGATCCGAAATCCAAGATGGCCACCAGCGGCCATCTTGAAAATTGGTTTCCGGATGATAATTCTGTTACCATTTATCGGATCGCTTTGAAACTTCATGGAGTGGTTTGACTACCTCCGTGGAAGAAACCTAACGAAACTGACAATGATCCGAAATCCAAGATCGCCACCAGGCACCGATGGCCATCTTGAAAATTGATTTCCAGATAATACATGTAACTCCGTTACCGTTTATCGGATCGCTTTGAAACTTCATAGAATGGCTGAACTAGATCTGGGGAAGAAACCTATCGAAATCGATAATGATCGGAAATCCAAGATGGCCGCCAGCCACCGGAGGCCATCTTGAAAATTGGCTTCCAGATAATAACTCATCGTTTATCGGATCGCTGTGAAACTTGAACAGGATGGTTCGACTACCGCTGGGGAAGAAACATATCAAAATTGACAATGATCCAAAATCCAAGATGGCCGCCAGCCACCGGGGACATCTTGAAAATTGGTTTCCTGATGATAACTCCATTACCGTTTATGGCTTTGAAACTTCATAGGGTGGTTGGACTATGTCTGGAGAAGAAGCCTATCAAAAAGACGATGATCCGAACTCCAAGATGGCCACCAGCCACAGGATGATTTGGTTAATTTTTATCCTTGTTGGTTGGTTCTCAAATTTCCACCCACCAAGGGTTTCTAGTGGGGCACTGACCAAATCTACGGGTCTAGCAAGTAGTGATTGAATGGTATAGATATTTTTGTAGTGTAATAACAACCCCCAACAGACCCCCCTTGTGGGATGTTCTGTAGTTTTATTAACCACTATAAAACATACTTACAATTCAATCACTACGACCCGGCCTTGCCCACCTCGCGTGGGAATGATTTGAGAATCTGTTTATGATATATTGCACTCATGTTTAGAAAAGTGAATCTTTCCCATTTATGTTCCATTGCACATGCGCGGTCATGCGCAGTGACAGGTGTCAGAGAGGAGTGAGTACAGACTGGTGCCAGTCTCTATCAAGGCATATGCTGGGGTGCACCCTACCAGTAGCCTGGTTGAAGGTGTGAGGAAGTGGAATAGGCATATGGGGGGCATGTAAGCAAGCATAAAAATCTTATTCTGGTGGCGAAATGCAGAGTAGTTCATTTAGCAGGTAGTGATTGAATGGTAAGTATGTTTTATAGTGGTTAATAAAACTACAGACCATCCCACAAGGGGGGTCTTTTGGGGGGTTTAAATGTAGGCAGCTAAGTGATGCGTCCCTAAATGCAACTAATTGTTATATATAGGTCATGTATCAACTAAATGATCTCTGTATTCACAAGGAAGTGTCAAAGCGATCCGTTAAATGATCAAGGAGGTATCGTACGGAAACCAATTTTCAAAATGGCCACCGCTGACAGGCGGCCATATTAGATTTTGGATTATCATAAATTTTGATAAGTTTCTTCACCAGACATATTCCAACGACCCTATGAAGTGATCTAATAAATGGTAACGGAAGTTGTTACTACATTTCAACCTACCTCCTTGCATTACTATTGCTCATTCCTTCTCTGAAGTGAAGCATTGTAGGATGAATTTTTTACAGCCACTGTCTGCTGGTATTGTGGTTACAGAGTGACTGAAGGCTCCTTCAGGTAGCTCCATACTCTTTCTAATGATGAGATCCATAGTAATTTGCTTAAATGCTATATCTCAGAATGAGGCAAGAAGAGGGTTAATCCAATACCCAAAGCTATGTAGATGCGTGCGGCCTGAAGCGCCATAAAGCCTCCCACACAGGCAAATGTAAGTGGGTCTGCGCTTCCTGTAATCTACCTGGATTCATCAAAGTGAAAGGCAGCATCTGTGACCAGTTTAACATCAGCTGTCACAGATGCTACATAGTTCTCAAATTGTGACTAGCGAATGGAACAGAAACAGACTGTTGCAAATGGGCACTAGCACATATGGACCGGCAGTGTATCCACGTGGTGACGGATAACAAAGAAATCCGAGAGGCCTATGCCCAACATTTGAACTAGATAGAAGAACCTTTTCTATTTAAACAATAAGACAAATTTTTCAAGTTTTAATTTACAATTTTATTTTATTCAAATTGTTCAAGTACACCATTTCATATCTTCACTTCTGTACATCGTTTGCATATGGGCACCAAAGGCCCTATCATAACATCCTGAATTACATACTATGCAAATACAGTAATACTGTTATTCTCCATAGTCCACGCCATGTGCCGTGCACCTTCTGCCAAGTACACACACACACACACACACACACACACACACACACCACACCACACCACACCACACCACACCACACCACACACACACACACACTATTGGTTTTATACCCACCTGCCACAAGAACACCCCAACCAACCACTGCAAGAAACTCAAAATACCCCTCCCAATAGAACCACAGAACCGCCACCACCGTGATTTATAACCACATAGGTTACCCCACCAACCAGAACCCAACCGGCCACCATAAGAGCCGCCAGGCCGCCAAAAATGAAAAAGCTGCCAGGACCACCAAAAAGCAGCCAAACCGCCGAGCTGGCAGACCACCCACCCACCCTTCCATTGTGCATGTGCATACACACGCGCATACCCACAAAGCCACCCACTAAAGGGCACCAAAAAGGGTATAAAAGCGGCCCCCACAAATCAAGCCCAGACCATTCAGACTTTCCGGATTACACAAATCGTAATCAAGCATCAGGCTAAAGAACAAAACTACTGTCTTCAATACGTAGTTGTTAACCAATACCCAAAGCCACTGAGTAGGTCATTAAGCACAATGACAACTTCATTGGCTGATAGCTATCAAATGACCTTGTTGATAGCAACCAAGACTTCATTTATTTTCCTACTTCTGAAGTGGAAGGTGAATAAAAATTTTCAAGCCTTAAAAGTTGGTTCAACTTTTGCAATTTGCTGTGCTAAAGAAAGAAAGTTAAATTTCAGCATGGATGTCAGACAAGCACAGGAAACCTTCAAAGATAAGTGGTTTGTCGGTTCTAGTGACTTAGTTAAAGATTTTAATGATCATTACTAATTTTGTGGTAGTCGTGTTACCAGTTTTGGTGTTTGCGGCCGGAGTGTGTTATGGACTATGTTATGTCTGTTTTTTGCTGATTCTTTATTATCGGTAGCATGTATAAGCTTCCGAATTGTCATGCTTGCTGTATTTGAGCATGACCCTGCATTATCTCACGTCAACATACTCTCTCAAAAGAAAACATATAAATCAAGAGTTATCAGAGATTGGTATGGTATCTATAAATATTTATTTTGGGGGTTAGCGTTTGTCTAAACTTGAGTCATTCATAGGAGCTTTGCTCTGTCAGTCTCTCTGTTTATTTATGATTCAGATTTGAGAAAATCTCCGCAGAAAGACAAGGAGAAGGTCAAAGATAAGAGACATTCAACAAGATGTCCGTCTGGCAGTTGCCAACATTTCATAAAATCTGAGCATGCTGTTCATGTGTGTTTAAAATGTACATCGTGTACTTATGAATCTTCTTGCTTGATATGCGAGTCATGGTCCCAAGCCGCTAGGCTGACCTTTTTCAAATCTATTTCGCCGCTCTTTCGAATTTTCCTGTTCTTGGGAATCCTTCCCCTTCGAGGTCATTGACTAAGATAACGGCCAAACCAGAGGTCATGGCTGATTCAGTCATTCTTGAGAGAATCATGCAGTCCTTGGAGTGCCTTCAAAAACAAGTCCATAAGATGAACTTCTCTATTGATAGCAAATTACCAAGATTATCTCGGAGCCGGCAGACCCCAATGCTTCTTCACTTAACGTAATTGAATGTCAAGCATTGGAGTTTGCTCCTCCCAGTAAACACCTGTTTTCTAAATCAAATAAATTACTGCTTACAAACATACATTGTTTTAGCAGTGCCACAAGAACTGGAAAGAACAAAAGTACTAAGACTCAGGTGTCTCCTCATTCGTCGCCAGTTCCTAAGCCAATCAAGCCATGCCAAGATCCAGCAGATCCACTTACTTCCTTGATCAATATTCCTGCAGCCTGCGCCCATGTGGCCCGAGTTTGTTTCATCCTCTCTCGGGGCCTGAGCAGGTCTTAAGTCAGTCCTGTTTCTCACCACCTCTTACTACTACGGCTACTCTGGCTGGTTCGAAGGATTTCCCGACCAGAGTGGTCCAAGTGATTTCACAGCCATTGTCTTTAACCAAGCCGGTTTCATCCGCTTATGTTTTATCTGCCATCTCGACTGGCGGGCCCGGGTTTCTTCGCGGCCCCGGGTCTGGCTGTTGGGCGGCTTAGTTTTCCGATCCCATCTATGGGTCCGGACCCGAGTTTCTGTCCAGGTCCGGCCGCTAGTGAGGCATCGGGTTTGGAGTTCTTGTCGGCTCCGGCCCCAGTCCCTGGGGTTTTCCCGGGTCCGGGCCCAAGTCCACACCTCTCACGTCAGGCCTCTGGTTTCCCTGCTGTGGCTTCGGGCTGGGGCGGGGCCAAAACCTCTGGATTGTCAGATTTAAATTTGAATCTTTCAACAAACTTTGGCCAATCATTCTGTGATTTTTCGCGTTTCCCCAGTCCCGGGGCCTAGTTGGGCTCCGGAGCCGGATCCCATTCTAAATTTGCAGTCATCTATCTACTTCTCTACGGATTTTTCTCGACGGTCGTCAAGTCCTCTCTGGGATTCTATTAGTAATTCTAGCATGGGTCCGGGGCCATCTCCGGGGCTAGTGGAGCCGTGCCTGGGGACCCGGGTCTGTCTAAATCCCGGTTTTCTCCCGGAAGATTTTTGTCTAATTCTCAGAATATTTCTCATGGTTCTAAATCTGATTTAGTTAATCATATCCCTGTCATTAATGAGTTTAACTCTGGCTCTTCTGGACCCACCTCCTCTACTAATATTTCTATCGATCAATTCGCTCTTCCTCACTCTAACCCTCTTATAAGTACTGTTTCGAATTCTCAGAATTCCTCAATTTCTTCAGATTCTATGGCTAATGATAACCTTTCTCAGGACCCAGTTAGTTGTTATCTAAATGACTCATTAGTGAACAAAGTTACTGCTATTGGTTTGTGAAGTAAGGATTTTTCTGTGGCAAAGGACAGCTCAGGGAACTCTATCATCACAGCTTCTAGAAGTTCCATTGATTTTCTTCCATCCTTTGAGGCTAGTTTGGTCCCTATGAGTATTCTTCGTCATTTTCGCCCTAAGGTTAAGTTCGCGGATTATTCCTCATCATCTTCATCTATTCATCCTTCTCGAGTATCTGATATCCTTTCTAGGGATGTTCAAGTTTCTCCCATTGTTGATGATTCTCAGGATTCTCTCGCAATTCAGGATTCGGTTTTTCAATGTAATCCAGAGATTATTCACTTGAGACCTGACTCCAAGTTTCTCCACCTTAGGGCTGCTGAGAATGATTGGTCTAGCGCTCACCAGTGAGTATCTGATTCTCTCCATTTTGATTTACAGCCTGAACGAACTATCTCCTCATCGTATGAATCCTTTGATCGCGTACTTCCGATTAACAATTTTTCTGCGAACATTCTGGATCATTTTTCTCAGCAGGCTTGTTTTCCAGATCTTTCCTTGGTTCCTCCGGATCCAGCTTCTTCTATTAGAGTACCTCTTTCTGATTATGACGCAACAATTAGATCTAAGTATCTTTTTGGTGACACGTGGGATCTTAATAAGGACACTGGTAGATCCCCTGTTTCGGATTCTGCTTTCCTTAGATCCTTGGAACAGTCTACTTGGCTTAGATTTAAGCTTTCTAATTTTTTGGCCCTACTCTCAGAAGCTATTCTTAAGGTTTCTTTTAAAGGTGAATCTATCCCTTCTTCTGTTCTCACTGGTCTGGCAGACATTTCAAGATTCAGCCTCAATTTAGATTCTATGGGTTCATTAACAACTGTCATAGGCAGAGAGTTCTTGGTCCTCTGGTTATTTCTCAAAAGCTTAGCGATTCTCTTATTTCCACATCCTGTTTTTGGGAAAGAGTTGTTTTGAACTGAATCCTCCAATCTCATTCTGAAGGAGGTCGATAGGCTTAAGAGCATTCAGGAAATCTCTGCTAAATTTAGTCTTCCTTCAGTTTCCAGAAAACGTTCTTTCACTCCGGTTCGTTCTTTTCCTTCTTCAAAGAAGTTACCCCATTCAGATTCTCAAAGATCTTTTCCTTCTCATGTTTTTGTAAACTCCACTCACTCATAATAGGTCTAGATCTCCTTCTCCAGCTAGGTCTTTCTCTTGGACTTCCTCTCCTCATGTGTCTACTTCTCAATCCAGGCCTCCTAATCAGGATAAATACTCAGATGTGGTTTCCCACCGTTCTACAACTCGGATTCCTTTTAGGAAGCAACCTAGAGGTTCCTCCCATAGATATGGTAGTTGGTACCAACCTCGTTTTTGACGTTATAAGCTCAGGAGATGGCCCTTTTTTATCTCTTCCCGTAGATTTATATTTTCAGTCCCCCCCCCCACTCTCGCAGATTTTTTAGATATCCTGGTAAGAAATCATCTTTCCAGGTTCAAGGTTCATTGGTCTCATCTAATTCAGGATCAGTGGGTCATAATAACAATTTCTCAAGGTCATCATCCTTGCTGGAAGGAAAAAACCCTCTCCTTTGTTCCTCGGTGGACTCCCATTCCCTCGTGTCCAGAGAAACTTTCAGCTCTGCATTCCGAGGTACTTTCACTGATCTCAAAGCAAGTGGTGGAAGAGGTTGTGGACTGGCAGTGCAATCCAGGGTGCTTCTCGACCATGTTTCTTGTTCAAAAGGAAACGGGTGGTTGGAGGCCCATTATCAACCTAAAATTCCTCAATCTCCTTATCGTGAGTCCCTCATTCAAGATGGACGGTCCATTCCATTATTCAAGCTCTTCAGGTGGGCTTATGGACCATATCCATCGACCTCAAGGACTCATACTTTCACGTCCCTATTCATCCTGCATTCCGCAAGTTCCTCCATTTCGCTTACAAAGGCAGGGTATGGCAGTTTTGCAGTCTTCCCTTCGGTCTTACCACCTCCCCTTACGTATTCACCTGCATAGTGTCGTCTGTAGCTGCCTGCCTTCATCTCCAGGCAATCTCAGTCCATGTTTACATAGATGACTGGCTTTTCAAGAGCCCCAATCCTGTCTCTCATTGTGGATTTCTCAGCTGTCATCGAGGTTTTCCTTCAGCTGGGTTGGATTGTCAATGTAGAAAAGCCTCGTCTCTCCCCCAGCCAAGTCTTTACTCACTTGGGGGTCACTTTTGACCTCGTCAGGTGAAGTTATTTCCCTCCCTTCACCTTTTTCAGATGCATATGTCCACAATCGAATCCCTCAGGGTAGGTCAGTTAGTTTCAGCCAGATCCTTCCTCAGAGTCATAGGCCTTATGGTTTCGGTAGAAAAAGTGATTCCTTGGGCTCCTCTTATGAGAAGAGCCTTCCAGTTTTATCTCATGGCCCATTGGAATCAGTCTCTAGATTCTCTTGACTATCGCTTTCTCATCACGTTTCAACTCATGGCTCATTGTCGGTTTTGGAAAGATCGTCAGTCCCTGTTATGAGGGGTCCCCCTTCACATTCCATCTCCTCAGGCCATGTTCTTCACAGGCGCAGCCATGGAGGGATGGGGAGCAATCTGGGATTCCAGGAAGATTTCAGGAACTGGTCCCCACTGGAAGCTTCTTACTGCGTCAACCTTCTCGAGTTGTGGGCTGTTTTCCATGCCCTAGTCCACTGGGAGCCCCTAATTCTCGGCTTATTAATCCTTATCCGCTTGGACAGTTTCACAGTAGTCTTGTTTATCAATCATCAGGGAGGGACCAGGTTGGTTTCTCTCTCTGTCTGCCGAGACTCCTTGATAATACTTCACTGGTGCAAAGTGCGCAATATTTCTCCGTGCAGCCCATGTCCAAGGCAAGTTAAACTTTCTGGCAATTAATTATCTCGCCACCCCCTCCAGGATCCCAGAAACGGATTGGTAATTGAAAGAGGCTGTAGTCCAGTCAATCTTTCTACAGTTTTGTCATCCCCACATAGATCTCTTTGCTACTTTCAAGAACCAAAAAATATCCATCTTCATATCTCCCGTTCCGGAAGAGAAGGCTCTCAGTCGACTCACTAGCCCAATCTTGGGACAACATGTTCGCTTATGCTTTTCCCCCAACGATTTTCATTCCTCTGGTCTTAAGAAAGATCCGGCAACATCTTTGTGTTGTCCTGTTAATAGCTCCACTTTGGTTGACAAAGTCTTGGTTTCCGGATC
>JAVVLW010000750.1:0-25000 GCA_034401795.1 Chaetoderma sp. LZ-2023a
GTTGGTCTAAAGGCAGGTGGCCTCTTTAGCAAGATTAACGTTACCGTACTCAGAGAAGACAGTTGCATGCTACATGTACAATTAGACTGAGTACTTTGTAAACAATTTGACCGAAAGTTGTTGTTGCTTCATCAACTTCTATGTCAGCTTCCATTAAAATCATTTGTCTGAATATGGAATGAAATGTCTTATGTAAAAAGTGTGTCAACAGCGTCTCAAAGCGCTCATAATGCTACTTGTATCAATTAACCTTTCCAGTTTATCCATCAATCATATGACGTCATAAGCAACTGGGTGACGTCTAGGATGACATCATAATTAATATACGTCATGAATAATGTAGATAAGTTCGTCACGAACGTTTAATTGATGACGGACTAGGCTTTGTTGTACGTATTGTATGTCTTTACTATTTAATAAACATGCTGTTGAATATTCTGAAACTGATTTTACTGGGCGCTGTTATTGCCATAGGCAGCAACTTACAGCACCCGCTCAAATTAGTTTCAAAATATTTAACAGCTGGCATGTATAGTTTTCTTCGAAATTGAGATTCAGATTCAATTGATCCCAATACGGCCAAAGCGTAGGTGAAGCGTGGCAAGAGATGGGCGGGCTCTAGCTAAAACTGGATCCCTCCATTAACTTTTTAGCCAGAATTTGTCAAGAAACTAATTTTTGTCTCGCCTGTGAAGCAGAAAGCGAGACATATATGTAACTTTTCCAACGGCGGAGGCGATGACGACGACGACGGCGACGACGGCGACGACGACGACGGCGTCAACAAGGTTAAGTTTTTGCGTTTAGCAAAACTTCTCAGCTTATATTTCAGGATCAATTAATCCCATTACAATTAAACTTGGCTATGTGGTTGTCTATGGTGTTAGGAAGAAGCATGATTATACGGAGGTCACAAGGTCAAAGGTTAAGGTCACTGTGACGTCGATACAAAACTCTGTTTTTTCAATGTTAAGTTTTTGCATTTAGCAAAACTTATTTGCTTATCTTTCAGGATTGGTTAATACCATCGGAACATAACTTGGAATCATTGTTACCTATAATGTTAGGAAACAGCATGCTGACACTGAAATCACAACGTCGAAGGTCACGGTCATTCTGACCTCTACACAACTTTGTTATTGTGCAATGTTATGTTTTTAGGCTTAGCAAATCTTATCACGTTATATTTCGGGATTGCTGATGATACACAACTTGGGTACATGGTTGCTTCTGCCAAGATGATACAGGATGGTGACATGGAGGTCAGCATGTCAAAGGTCAAGGCCGTTCTAATATTGCTATTTGACCTCTGCCTTTTCAACCTTAAGTTTTTCCATTTTGCAAATTATTTATATTTGAGGATTCATTAAACCTATTGGAGCTAAACTTGAATACATGGTTCAAGTGATCATGATAATGTTAAGCGGCAGCATGATAACACAGGTGACAAGGTCAAAGGTCAATGGCACTGTGACAAACAGGAGACAGGCGAAAAATTTAATTCCGCGGAATTCTTGTTATTCCGGAAATATCTATTTGCAGGTCAAAGAATAATAATTTTTTTTTGTAAATTTACTTACAAAAATAGTTTCCTTGTTTCATGCAAATTGATGTTTTGGGATATTTTTCCTTGACAATTAATAGCAAGAGCTGTTTTCGCCGACTTGACTTTTATTAAGCGGTTAGTGACCTAGAAAATCAAGATTCTTGCATAATCAATGTCCATTTGCGGCCCAAGAGAAGATTATTTTTACCCACTAGGCACAAAGGTATATGTGAGCATGGAGTGCTTGTTGTTGTTGCCGTTGTTGTTGTTGTTGTTGTTGTTGTTGTTGTTGTTGTTGTTGTTGTTGTTGTTGTTGTTGTTACGACACTTTTGAATAGCTCTGGTTCTACTGGGGGTGGGGGTGGGGGGAGGTAATCAAATTTGGAGGGACGTATGCGCGTGGGTTTCCGACCAGATCTGCCAGTTTTGGGGTATAACCCAGCAGCAACAACTTTTAGCAACAGTTTTCCAAATACATATTTTAACGCTTTCTTCAATAACTCTGCCTCTATTGGTGCAATCTTCGCCAAACTTGGGTGGGAGCTTTCCCATGTGGTCGCGAGAATCTCGGCCAATGTTAAGGCCCAAAAGGCAACAACAACAGCTTTTAGCAACAGTTTAGAAAATACACATTTTACGCATTCTTCAATAATTGGTTCTACTGGCGTTATTTCCCCCAAACTTGTGTGAAAACTTGTCCATGTGGTCCCGAACACGTATGCCAATTTTGTGGGTAAGAGCTAAAACGCAACAACCACAGCTTCCAGCAACATTATTTTCAAACTGGCCAACTTTTGAAACATTTTTCAATA
This sequence comes from Chaetoderma sp. LZ-2023a, assembly GCA_034401795.1. Taxonomy (NCBI): domain Eukaryota; kingdom Metazoa; phylum Mollusca; class Caudofoveata; order Chaetodermatida; family Chaetodermatidae; genus Chaetoderma; species Chaetoderma sp. LZ-2023a. The sequence goes on from JAVVLW010000750.1 coordinate 2,359, forward strand.
AATCTAATGGAGCGATCTTTTCCGAACTTAGGTTAATGCGTGTTTGTGGGGTCCTGAAGACGTACACCAATTTTACTGTCAAATCTGAAGACGCAGCAGCAACAGCTTTCAGCAACATTGTTTGCAAAATAGACACTTTTGACCTTACGGCGGCCCGACTGAACAATGTATCAACGACGCGGATATTGGACAAATCTGTTCTTGTTATTTACCACCGGACTGACTGGCTCGGTAACAGAGCCGGTCATGTCTGCGGCCACAAAAAGTAAAATGTATTATTACCCCTCAGCAATGTCACATGACCAAATGTTGTTAGTTGATTGGTTAAGATCAGGGATGTATGATCTGGTATTTCCCTCACGCGAGGGAAATACCATACTGTATCCCCCGCGCGAAAAGCGTGTTTAGCTTTACTGTATGCGCAGCTAGCCATAAAGCTCATTATAATAACAAGCCTATCTCTAAATTGGAAGATATGCGCCAGATTCGGCATTTTTGATAATCAAGTATCTCAATTTCAAAATAGCTATACAGGAAAGTTGTTGCATATTTTGAACCTAATTTGACTGGGTGCCTTTGCTACAGCAAGGCTGTACAACCCGCTTCTATAACAAATTTAATACCCGACAAAGCGATGAATTTATCATAGATATCAAAACGATGAATTAATTACCATCGAACTGTTGCATATCACAGCCCGAAAATATTGATCTGCCACCATTATGTCGTCTTTAAGTGTGACGAGCGTGTCAATTACATTAATCAACATATCGACATGAAATGAAGTATGTATATTCGCATAGAAAAGCCAGATCAGCAGACAGTTGCTGTGACTGTATGTTTACAAACAACGAGGGCAACCCTCCTTCAGCAAACCCACGTCCTACAGCCGCTAATGACACCAACAAATCTGACACTGAAACATCACACGAACTGGGTGATATTAACATTAAGCGCTTTTCGTCTTTACTGCCTATACACTATAATGATGCATGCTGCGTCAGTTATGGACAGATCTACCTGCGTTTGGCTTCGCTGTCGAGATGTCTAATTCAAGAATTGCTTATTAAAATGCCACGTTAGCAATTATATTTCAATCGCTACGCTCAGGGAAATATAAAATGTATTTCCCTCGCTGTGCTCGGGAAATGCAACATTTGCGCGTGTGGTAACATCCTCTAACCATGGCTAAACACTGGTGTAACTAATAATCGCTTGACCTACAAATGACATTCCTCAAGACCAGGGACGTTTTGATCGACTTGACCGTAACATGGTTACGTTAACACCAAATTGGTTAAATGAATCACAGTTTACACTGGTTATTCAAGTAATAGCTTATGATGTCATACAATGTATGATATTGGCAAAAGATATTCATATTTAATTGCTAAATCTTGACGTGCTTCTCAGTTCTCGGAAAGCTACCATTATTTGATTTTCACCTCATCATAGTACGACGCGCTATAGTTCAGACTTAGGCAGCTTTGTGAGACATGTAAAAAAATTGGGGAGACGGGCGTGCGGGGTGGACAGGCAGGCAGACAGACGGATGGACCGATAGACGGACGGGTGGACAGGCACAGCCTATCTGTGGATTAGTCCCATGGCTTCGATTTACGAGGATGCGTTTAAACTGTGAAATGTGACCCGGCTGCCACCGTCACCACAAGTAATTATGTACTGGTTAACAAGGGCGTACTGGGAAACTGATCGGAGTCATGTTGATGGTGGTTGGATCTAACAACCACACGGTGCTTTTGATACCCAAAATGGTAGGTTCTGTCCCAAAGCTCTTCATTCATGATCTCGTGACTGAGCTCTATTAAGACGGCCATGCTACCGTATCTGTGGATGATCTGGCGCCTTGGCGAAGTTGGTGTATGCTACGAGTGCGAGAGTTAGATTGTCAGAATGCCTTGGAAAGTCATAACATGGGCACCTGACTATGCGTGACGAAACTGAAAATCAATGAAGAGAAAAATAGGAACACGGATGATACATGAAGATGCGTGACACTGTATTGCAATGCGAAAACCTATACAGGTAACTTGGTGTCACCAATTCAATCAACCAATTCAATTTATTGCGTTAAAACATGCATTATGTTGTCCGCATACAACACATACAATATAATGATACAATTAAAAAAAAAATATATATATATACATTCATTAACAATATATACACAATGTAACAGCGGGTATATCTACAGAGCAGCGGTTAAGTTTACGGCGACACTGTATTAAGTTACGGTCACAGAGTCATATCTGAATGCATGAAAACTGGTTATAGAATGTCGTTTTAGCACTCATCCATAGGCTAAATGTATAACCATGTCAGAAATCTCTGTAGGCATATCACCTTCGATATGAGATATACCCGAATGTTCTATCTTCAGGAAGCGGAAACCAGCACATGGTAAACGCTTAACATCAGGAGGAAGATGGCAGGAACAAGGTAGGCATGCCACTTCTTACAAACGTCTATCAAAAGGATGTAAGAGCGCATCTTGAATTCGTATCCACCTCGTGGGTGACAGAAGTGAAGTAACGCCAACCACGCATAAACAGAGTAAAATTATCACTTCTCCTTATAGACAACCACAGTAGAAAAGATGGAGAAAATAACTGGCATACGTCCACCAAACGAGAAAAGAGGCTACTATCTAAAGGGACCAAATTCCAATTCACGAATGACAAAGATACCAATTAAAGTTAAATCACGTGTCCTTTCATCCAGCCCTTTTCCATGATACAACACGATGAAGAAGATCTAAGTGTGCACCTCGCCTCACAACAGAACGTAAAAGCGCACTCGGCAAACGAAATCTGCCCTTTGCCACAGTGGACTTCTATCTTCAAATCTCGGGTCATATGCAGAGAGCTCGCCATAATGAGAGGCTGGGGTGATCATATAGTATTCTAATTATCAACAGAGCGCAGCATAAATGCAAACAGCAATCAACTGCACATATTACATAGCATAAGTAGAAGCCATCATTCACCCGGGCCACAGCTCGGTGCACGATGAGGCCCACGTGCTGCTCTTCAATAATTCGATGTCTAACACGGTCGAGTATTCACTAGCAATCGATGGTGAGCGAATGACACATATCGTTTTAGAGTCGTAATAGTACCAAGGTGTTGTTGGGACGGGTGGGATGGCGTGGGTGGGTGGGGTTGGGAGTGTTGATGAGACTTTAAGACCTTACCAACAGTAACATACCAGTAGTAATATATCAGGGGGGATTTTTAAACGTTACAGTCTATTTCATTGCTGCAGTCCCCAGCTATTACCACCAACATTTTTTGTAGATGACATCACTATGAAGAAGTTATTTTAAGGAATTTAATCCCAAGGTCGAGAGCGGCTAGCTTGCTTCCCATGTATAACCGCTCCCAAAAACTAAGCATACACTAGATTAAAGGAATTCTTCTACTGTTTAATATATATATATATTCTTGTGCTGATTGAGTTTTCCATAGCGATTCCGTCAGAGATAAAAGTGACAAATTTACAGGAAACTTGCAGAGCGGCTTTAAAAGCAGTTGTGCCGACATAGTCAGGGCACAAGTTCGAACAACGTATTTTGACATCGTCGCTTCTAACACACTCTGGGATTTAGAATGGGAAAAGAATTTGCCGATACTATCAAGAGACCATAGATGCTTACATTTCTCCACCAAACTGATTGGGATGATCATGAACTACATATGATGAGCCTCTATGGATAAACGTGAAATAAACGATTCACGCCAAGATTAGTGCTTTCTGCAATATTTGGCACATCAATAGAACCACCGCGAAGAGATGGTTTAGCGCGAGCGCTGTTCACCAGTTACCTTGCTGCAGCTATGTCATCTGTACGAGACCATGCCACAAGACCAAACTCTCTAATCTCAAGGCTAGACATGTGACTAGAAATGGAGTATGTAAATGATGTTGATTACATCGATGAAGAAAAGAGTCCTCTTCATGAGCTGCTTCCAATAGCTGCAAAACATCTCAATGCCATGCACCTCTTCATGAATGAAGGCAAAACGGAGTTCACACATGTATTCCTGTCCGACACAAATGAGAGGCCAATGAAGGTAACCTAGTCTGGGACGAGAAGTATACGAATAACAGAATCTTGGAATCACTCCTCTGCAGTTCAACCTACATTGCAAATCATTGTGTAACAGGAGACACTGCTTTCCAATACTTCTCGAAGCTGGGGATTCACGGCTCGATATACATAATAGTAATGTCATGAAATGTTTTCCCAGAGAAAATGGGTAAAATAGAATAATTGTACAGCCAAATGGGGGTATATATATATATATATATATACATTACTATCTATAAGAAAATATATTTAGCTCAGAACCTGAGCCATTTAAAAGGTTATCATCACGAAATGGTTATTAATTTTCTCTTGATTTCGTTTCTGCGCATGAAAAGGAGGTTGCCTACTCATTCTAATACAGCTGTGAAACGTAGAGAACATTGTATAGTTGACAAGGCGGATGTATGTCATGTCATGTGCTATAAGGCATGTCTTCTGATGGTGGTGAGAGTGTGCTTCTTTAATGGCACATTTCTTACAGAACCACCATACTGTTTCTCGCCATAAGGGGTGTAGTCTGTCGCGCAGGATTGACTAATATGATTAATCAAACCTTTTCACTACCCTTATGTTACCAAATTCTTACTCAATGAAGTAGTTTTTTCGCGACTTTATCAATAATTTAAATAATTTTTTCATTATCAAGTTCAGATAATACATCTTTTTGAGCTGCCATAAAGCATAAATGCTTCTAATTTTGGTTGGGCTAACGAGCTAGGCAATCTATTTTTTATTATTCTTTAGAGTAGAGAAACTTCGTTCACACGGGACTTGTGCGACTGATAACGTTGGGAAAGATGATAGGCCATACCAATATAATTTCTGGTTTGCTGATTTCAAATTTACGACCTTGAGGTTGAATTTTTCTTCTCGAGTAGCAGTACCAAATTTGGTCCGAAACATTCTTTGGTCATAGTGATCCAAATTTCTCCAACGAAAACAGATCGGCCAATTTGCTCGGTAGCCATCCTGGATTTTGACCAATTTCGAGAAACGTCTTTAATAATCTTCTCCCTCAGAACTGTGTGGTGGATCTATTGAAAACTCATGAAACTTCATCTATGGCAACAACGGAGCCAACATTGTTCAAGGAAACTTGATTGGCCAAATGCTTCAACGACCATCTTGGATGACCTAGTTTTCGCGAAAATGATTTCTTCTCCATAGCCGCTGAATGGATCGGGTCAAAATTTGGGAGATATTATTAGGGAGTAAGGGCCATTAAAGTTTGTTCAATGGAATTGATGCATCACAAACATGGGTACTCTGGACCAATCAAGATGTGGGCTGTTAGCTGGCCATATTTTTTATTTGATGAATTTTGAAGCCGAAATTGATTTTATATAGGGTTTTGGTTATGCTGATTTCAAATTTGCGACCTTCGAAACTGTAGGATAACTGTTTGGCGTCTCTTCCCTTTTTCCGCCACAAACTCCCATACTAAAGCAATAAGAAACACGAGAAACAGTTGATCAATTGTAACCAAATTTGGTCGGAAACATCCCTCGGTCATAGTGATCCAAGTTTCTTCAAAGAAAGCTAATTTGCCAATCTGACCGGCGGCCATCTAGGGGATCGATTCAAAACTCATGAAACGTTATCTAGGGCAACAGCTAAACGAAATGTAATCAAGAAAATTGATTGGCCAATTGCTTCGGAGAGCTATCTTGAAACAATCGACACAGCGCATGTTTGGTGCCCGTATTGGCTAATTTATTTGACAGTTTTTGAAACTGAAATTGGCTTTATATAGGCTTTCGTGTATGGGGATTTCAAATTTTCCACCTTCGAAACTGTCGGATAAACGGTTTGGCGGCCATCATGGATTTCCCCCGCCAAAAATACCCATACTAATGATGATGATGATGATGATGATGATGATGATGATGATGATGATGATTGTTCGAGGGAACTAGACAGGACAAATGCTTCAGCGACCATCTTGAATGACATAGTTTTCGCGAAAACAAATTCTCTAGAACCACTGAACAGATTGAGCCAAAATTTGGAAGATATGATTAGAAACTAAGCGCCATTACAGTTTTCTGGCTATAATGATTTCAACTTTTCCACATTTAAAACAGTCATATAAACTGGCTGGCAGCCGTCTTGGATATATTCCAGGCATCCCATAGTAAAACAATGGTAAATTTAAACTGTCTTCTCGACAACCATTGGAGCGATTTTAACCAAATTTGGTAGGACTCGTCCTTGTTCTTGTTGCAAGTCTCGTCAAAAACTTAAATGTTTATAGGCGATGGCCTTTCTAGTTGAAATGCCTATGTTCTTGGTGCCAGATACAGGTTCCTTGAGCTTGAGGAACATAATGTAAGCCTCTAAAAATGTAAAATTTTAACAATTTTACTTTCGCGCATTCTGGTGTGAATCTGAGGATTTAATGGGTTTGAGGTACTTCCTAATTTCTTTGAAATCGCTTTTATACACGACGTACTGATTCTTTTTGTGACTGCTTCTGGAAAACGAGTAAGTGATAACAGTATATAATAGGTTAGCCTATGTGGTCATTTTACCTATTCGGGAGATGTACTCTACATTGTCAACCATATACAACTTGTTTGTGAATATTTGCTCCAGAACAAGTTGGTTGCTCCACATTGAGTTTGGAAAATAATTGAGGGAGCTGTTCCTACCTATGCCACATCCAATTTACCTATGCTCCGCCTACTCTCTACGTGTGCTGGAATCGATTTGAAGGTTTCAAACCGGAATGCACAGAATGTTATTTCTAAGGTAACTATACAAGTAAGTTGTTAAATATTTTGAAACTAATTTGGAAGCAACAGTTCCTAGTTAAATTAGTTGCAATGTATTCAACAGAAAACTTATTGAATTGTAACTTCCCATAAGACATGTGAGTGTGAAGTCAGGTAACAAGTGACGTGTTGTGAAATATGACGTCATAATAATGAATTTCAGATGCAATCTATTAAATTCAGATTGATCAATTATAGGGTATATACGATAAGCAACTTAAAGCTATCATAAGCCGATAAGTCCACCAAATTATACTGAGAGGAAACCCCTGAATTTTGTTGCCAACAATCGCTCTACAATCTTATATATTGTTTATAACAATAAGATGGAAAGCTTACCTGTATATTTATTACCTTTATATTTTGGAACCTGGGAAATCAAGTTTTGTTCGATCTCAAACCGGCCAAAGCGTGGGTGGAGTTTAGTTAAAAAGGGGCAGGGCATAGTTAGAAGCGGGTCCCTCTATTGTGATCAAGGGTGTAAGGCATTGTTAAAATCAAACTAAGATCTTACAGATACAACTATTTTCCCTAGCAGTAGAAATTGTTTGATATCTCGTGACTTAAGTTGAAGTTGTGTGAGCAAAACATGTTATGAACATGCATGGATACAAAGACAGAAGAAACGGTAGATAGATACACTTCTTAACTTTTCAATTCACACATCAATCATATGACATCATAGTCAATCATGTGACATGCAGGATTACGTCATAATCAGGGGCGTCATGAATGACGTAGATGAGTTTGTCACGAATGCATAATTGATGACGGACTAAGCGTTGTTGTACGAATTGTGTCTTTACTATTTAATAAACATGCTGTTGAATATTTTGAAATTGTCATATGCAGCAACAGCACCCAGTCAAATTAGTTTCAAAATATTCAACAGATTACCTGTATAGTTTCAGGAAATTGATAGTGATGCAGTTTAGGCATCGATCGATCCAAACGCGTCGAAGTGTGGGTAGAGCTTACCTGGAGATGGGCGGGTCATGCTAAATCTCGATTCCTACATTCGTGCTACAGAAAGGCAATTCAGATTGAGAGTGATGGTACGTAGGTGTGGCCGCGTGGGTAGATATGGGTGGGTTGGATTAGAAAAGTCTCCTTCTAAGCTAGGAATGATACATTAGATCTAGGGAGTATATGCCTACAAGAAATACCTGACACTTAGATGTTTACCGCTTTAACACTCATATCAGCCAAAAATGTCCTCTGCAGTGGTCTTGAGAAATGTTCATTTGCAGACCAAGAGAAGACAATTTTTGAGATTTTAGAACATGAATGACTGCCTCATAACCGAGCCAGTCATTCCAGTGGCAACATGTCAAAAATTGTCTTCTATTGGTCTGCAGATTGACATTTTCTTAGAGAAGATTGAAATCTTCTTGAAAAAATCTAATGCTTAAAGTGTTAACTCAATAAGATACATAAGAGACATAGAAGATGATATGATATTACATAGCTTATTTTTTCAAAGAAGATGTGTACAAAAAATCTCATATTAGATTAGTTAGATACATTAAACGCATTGTCAATAACACGAGGCACTTAGAAGATTGCTTAAATATATACAGTAAATTAAAATATTTACAAAGAAAAGTACTATTAAGACGATACGTACACTGTGGTAAGTCTGTCATTTGTGATCAACAAAAACGCACATGTATATATTCGCACTATGGGATGATTGAGATGTTTCTCAAGAGAATAGAATTCTTGTGTTTCGCAGTTATTACTACCAGTAATGGTAATAATTGTTAGGCACTACATATTGACTGTGAGGGTATATCTGCGACATAGGTCTGGCAGGATATGATAAACTGTTATGAATACTTCCTGGAGTATGAAACCCTGGGTAAGATACATTGTTGAAGAGAGGTTGTGCTGGTGTGACAATTGATGGACCTGAAGTTTGAAGTTGCAATGTCGGCTGAACAGGAGTTGGCGCTTGAGGTCCGCATTGCACTGGTTTTGTGGTCAATGCAGCGAGTAGTGTGGCTGGCATGAATGGAGTTGGTCCATATGCCTGCAGCCTGCGCCGAGTTCTGGCTCGCTTGTTCTGGAACCATATCTGAAATTAAATAACATTATAAATATACATGGAATTGCTTGCTTAGTTTAGTTTTTTCAGGTATTAACGTAAACACCAACAATTGGAGGAAATGCTATATTGGCATGTGCGTTATCTTGTGATTATTATGCACTACTACATGTACCAATTCTCGTAAATTGACCAATACCAATAAGAATGCTTTCAATACAACCAAACACGTCAGTCAGTAAGAGATCTTCCTCTATTCTCCACTTTAAGAAGTGACTGTAGTCGTAGGAGCATTGCCTTTCAAATGATTAACTAATTGATAAATAAAAACAAACTTTTCTATCAATGCATATATTCACAAAGTAAAACAACCCCGTGTAATTGATCATTAATTTTACCTACATATATGACAAAATGATCATTGACTCGTCTGAATTATTGTAGGTTGGCGTAGGTCTATTCCAGGTGAATAATAGGCTGGTAGCCAACTTCAACTGTTCACAATCCTGAGAATCTTCAGAAAACGGTTGTGGAGTCGCGTACATGCCTAGATGCAGAGCTTCAATAATCATAATAATTAGATACATTGTTCATGCGCCTTCTACATAATTGCAGTCCAATCTAAAAGGTAGAGGTGTCTTATTACCGGAAATACGTCTCTGACGTAATAACTGGCCATTTTGGTACGCCATCAAAGTTTTCAAAAAGGTATCGAAACAGATCTCACTAGACAGTAAACACGAATGAACATATATGTCCAGGTGTCTTAGCACGATGTATAGAAATTGCATTCGTAGTACAGACGATGTTGGCTCTTTGACGAGGTAGGCGGCGTTAAGTAGTCAAAGTAGCATGGCCTCAAGACTAATAAGCAATAGATTGAAGAATATCTATAAAGTGTTCCATGACAGACGCAAGCACGTCGTGACTGAGTGACAGAAAGATGGATAATGAATAGATCCAAAGAAAATGAGTTTAGATCACGAATTTAGTATTTGTAGGCTATAGAATATAGAGCATCAGCTATTGACCATGATAACGCAGGTTACTGGGCCGGGACTGGTTCAACACCTGCTCAATACGACCCGTTATTTGCCCAGTACCGGCCACAACCCAGAGTTATCAAGGTAGCTATTTGAAAGATGTTATTACTTACCCTTAGCTTCTTTTCTGCCACCTGTAACTCGTCAGCAAGTTGTTCCATCAGGTCACTATCAGGGTAAGGATTTTGCATGAAGAGTCGCTCCAGTTTCTGCAGCTGCTTGTCTGTGTAACACCAACGTACCGTCCGCTTCTGAGCTATTGGCTTCGCGGATCCAGAATCAGAAGATGGCGATCCAGAATCGGTAGACGGTGAGCTGTAACAGGTGTTTGATGATGCAGAAACAGAACATGGCGACAGAGATGAAACAGACTGAACACTCACGTCGTTTGATTGACTCTGATCTGATGGACTTCGTGGGGGTATAGTCGCTGTAATTGGCCGCTTTAGTGACGAGTCCTCGCTGTCATGATTGTTAATTACTGTTACATGTTGAGGCAGTTGTAATGTATCCAGTAGCCTCTCGCCACTAGGAGGTTTTGATGGTGCATCGTGATTTCTGCTGTCAGTAGCATGTATGGGAGATGAATATTGAGGCACGGTTATAGGAAGTGTAGTTAAATGACCGAGAAGATGACTCAAGTCTGACGTTTTGAATGATGTTCCTGGAAGCCCCGTCTGGTCATTCACAACATCAACATCCTCATCTGCAAACAAAATAAATACATGTAGTATGTTGAGTATTTGGTTACACATACTGATTGGCATTCAGTTATAAACATAAAATCGAATTACTTAATTTTATATGGCCTAGTGACGAAATCTAGTCGGTAATTCCTCTCAGCCTACATTACAGCTCAGAAGTAACTTAAACGTGTTTCCAAACAGTACAATTTTGAACACAATGTAAGATATCTTCTTTTGAATATTCTGGACCTAATTTGATTTGAAGCCATTGCTGCCATGGGCTTTCAATCAAATTAATACCAAAATATTCAACAGTAGCACGTTATATTTTGTTTTTGGATACATTTAAAGTTATTTCTGAACTGTCTAGTACCCTGATTCCAAATGAATACATATTGCATCTCTCTCTCTCTCTCTCTCTCTCTCTCTCTCTCTCTCTCTCTATCTCTCTCTCTCTCCCTCTCTCTCTCTCTCTCTCTCTCTCTCTCTCTCTCTCTCTCTCTCTCTCTCTCTCTCTCTCTCTCTCTGACTCTGGTTGGAATTTGGTTCGAGACTGCGTGAATAGTATGATTGTAGGTATCTTCAGACTCAAATACATTCCATATCGTAATTGGCACTGTTAAGAGAACGTCTGCCAATTGTCCAGCGCACTCTATGGCGGCCGTTAAGCGCGGTCTGTGTGCTATGGGGTGGGAATAGGGTGGTGTTGGGTGGGTGTCTAAGAAGTAGAAATACGTATTGCCTTTGTATAATCTACGTTTCTCGTCCGCATACAATATGACCTAGTACACAATCGAATTGGGTATCATATTTTGCGGATTTACCAAAATGTTTTGAAATATGTTCTCTATGGAATGAGTAGAGGTTATTATCCTGGAGGCGTATAGTGAAGCATTACCCCCCCCCCCCCCCCTCCATTTCCGGGCAAGAGTACAGCGTCTATTGATACGCTTCAGATCATAATTGATATTAAATTAATTATTTAATTTATAATTTGAGTACACACTCGTGTCAAATAATTTCTATCAGTTGGTAAGAGAGAAGATATAGATTGTTATATATGGCATGGTACAAGGTAGTTATTATCATGGTCTTGAACAATGACCTACATAATTCCAAGATCAAATGGTTTGACACATTGGCCCTGACATTCATGCCAGAACCAGCATCCATCCATCCATCCATCATCCACCCACCCAAGCACCCAACGACCCACCCACCCTCCCACCCACCCCACTCCACCACCAACCGCGCATGACCCACCCACCCACCCACCATCCATCCATCCCCCATACATCCCTACATCCACATGTCCATCTATCCACGAACCCACCCATGATACATCCATCCATATATCTTTATATTCATCCACCCATCCCTCCACCCACCCATCCATCCATCCATCCATCCATTATGTCAATGTTTATCAGTGGCGTACCTTCCGTATCAGTGGATCTCAATGAGCTCTCGCCATCCGACTGCTCTCGCATCTGTCTCTGTTGGATTGTGTTGGTCGTTTCCTGGCGGCCAGAAGTAGTCGGTAGAATGTTGCTGTAGTGGTAAGGGAATGATGACGATAACAATTGAATGTCGGGCACTGGTGAAAACTGCAAATTATAGCATAAATGTATAAAATTTAAGCAATCATATAATTAATCCGACAACCAATAACTAGGTTTTCAACTGAAAAGAAACACAAATATGGTGGTTTATATATTCTTGAAGTACAAACAGCATTATTTCTCAAATTGGTAAGCACTGATCTGTTTGATTGGTTTGGATGGTGTATAGTTCAGGTCCCTGTTAGTCAGGTCCCTTGAACGTGAACTTTTATTTACTCCCAGGTCATATCTACATGACATATGGGGATAACGTGTTCCCATTCACATAAGTAATGGTCTTTCAGAATTGATACAATGTAACCGTATCTCGAGATTCCGTAGAATATGGCAATACTATTATGGTAAAGATGGCTTCTATGTAATGGCGGCGCGTCTATCACAAGATTTTTCGTCAAGTGACAATTCATTCAAACCAACGTTACATTAATGGAAATTACTTAATGCATGTCCCAATATTAGTCACAAGAAATGAAGTTTGATGCTACAACATGATGGTAAACTTTTTTTTAATAAATTAATGAAAACATTTTAAATTAATTTGTTCAAGTACGGTAAAGTCTGTATATATCGGAAACAGCTGATCATTTAAAAAGTGACCACATAAAACAGATGCTCACGTAATATAGGATGGTTGTCATATGAAATAGCTTTTTGGACCCACAAGAGAGTGATTGCTTAAGACGGGTGCCCCTACAACTACTCATCTTAAAGATCCACATCTCAGTTATGGCTAGAAATATACGTGTCCATTGTAGACAGACTTATACAGTCCAGCTCGTAATCAAGTTAAAACGCTTCCAAAACACAAAAAACAGAAACATGTTGTTAGGACAAATTTGAGCACGAAGTGAGAAATGTTCTGTTAAATATTTTGAACATCATTGGATTCGAAGACATTGCTGCCTTGGGCAGCCTTAGGCAGCAATGTCCTCCAATCAATGGCGTAGCGCTCCCCCTGCCCCCCCCCCCCCCTGGCTACGATACTGCCTCCAATCCAATTCACCTTTCCAGAGTACCCAGCAACAGCACCCAGTCAAATTAGTTACAAAATATTCAACAGTTTCCCTGTATAGTTTTCAGGAAATTGATAGCTAGGGCATTTGGGGATCGATCAATCCCAACACGGCGAGGTGTGGGTGGAGCTTAGCCAGTGATGGGCGGGGCATAGCTAAAAATGGAAGGGTCCATTGTGTTCAAAATATTCAACAGTATGTCTTAAGTTATTTCCTAGTAGTACTGTAGACACGTGTAAATTTATTATAGATATCTTACCATCTGCGCTAACATGCTGGAATCCATCAAGATGTCGATATCCTTGTGTCTATTATCGAAATATTAAACAACCGTTAATCACTCAGTATACACGTCTAATGAAATACTATAATAAGCCGCTATATCTTTTCAGAATTAATAATCATGATAATTTATTGGTACCGCGCCACATATTATATATTATCGTTACGCATGTCATATCTGTCACTTTTTACTTAAAAATTTTACTCTATGTAGACATTTTCCAAATTAATATCGTCATCCTCCACTATTTTCTCCCAACCCATTGTTCTGTTAATCAAGGCATGCGCACAGAAACTGGATTAAAATGTTGAATATTGTATTAACTCGTTAAACAATAGCCGAGATTGGATTATCCCCCTGTCTGAGTGATGAGATGAGTTGCTCAATTTTCCAAGGCGCCTATAGTGCCTATAATACTTATTAAATGCCAAGCACCTTTAAAATATGTAAAAGGATTAAATTTAACGGAGAATTGATAGTTTAGCCCTGAATTGATCAACAATAGCGTCTGATCGAGAGTGATTACGAAAACAAAGGATATATTTGCGAGTTTAACGACCTAATCGGATTAATGTAACTGGATGTCATAAATGGCCAGATTTCGCTAACACACTTCATTCCATATATTTATATTTATTGGACGCTTTTGGTAAAACCATGTTGATTATTTTTTAGAACAATTGAGGAATCTGATAAGTAACTGAATTAGTTGACGTCATAATCAAATGAACGTAGCTTCGAAAATAAAACAGTAGCAGAGACTTGAACGGTCCTTTCCGGTTTTAGCTATGCCCCGCCCATCTCTAGCTAAGCTTCTCCCACACCTCACTCGTGTTTGGATAGATCGATCTCTGAACACCCTGACTATCAATTTCCAAAAAAATACACAAGTAAGCTATTGAATATTTCGAAACTAATTTGACTGGGTGCTGTTGCTGCCTAAGGCAGTAACAGCGCCCAGTCAAATTGGTTTCAAAATATTCAACAGCATGTTTATTAAACAGCAAAGAATTACAAAGACATACAATTCATACAACGTGTCAGACCATTTGAGATTTAGTGACGGTCTATATGGAACCCTTTGTGACGTAATTATTATGACGTCATCATACAGGCGCTGGGCTGATTATGACGTCATACGAGGTCTGATGACGGATGGATACGTTGGAAAGGTGAATTGTGTACCTCAATTTAATGAAACGAAATAAATCTTAACATATCATCATTGCATTCCTTATAAATTAATAAAGAAAAGTTTATTTTGGGACGTTTAGTTAGAGCAACTAAAATGTATTACTTTATACTGAATACGACCACCATTACATAAGATTTATTTCTCTTCATTACATTTGGTCTTTTAATTGAGGTATACATTTCTAGCTATGCCCCGCCCATTTCTAGGTAAGCCCGCCCTCGCTCTGCTAGTGTTTGAATCGATAAAACCCTCAATTTCCCAGAATCTCAATAGTAAGGTAATTATACAGGTAAGCTGTTGAATATTTTGACACAGATTGTTTATTAAATGGCAAATCTATTAAATTCGTACACTTTACAGACTATTCAAAGTTCATGATGGAGTTAGAAACGTCATTTGTTACGCATTTTAATTGTGACGTCAGCCTACATGTGGCATAATTGATTATACATGAACGAACGAACGAATGAACTAACGAATGAACCAACGAACGAACGAATCATTTACACCCAGTTCATTATACAATGATATATGTGGATATACACATAATGATATTCATATGGTGCAGATATTTCGACAATATTGCTGTACATACTGTATGTTCATGACTGTATAATTGCTGTATGTCCATGACTGTATAATTGCTGTATGTCCATGACTGTATAATTGCTGTATGTCCATGACTGTATAATTGCTGTATGTCCATGACTGTATAATTGCTGTATGTCCATGCCTGTATAATTGCTGTATGTTCATGACTGTATAATTGCTGTATGTCCATGACTGTATAATTGCTGTATGTCCATGACTGTATAATTGCTGCTGCTTCTGCTGCTGTCGTTGTTATCGTCGTCGTCGTCGTCGCAGCCGCCGCTGCTGCTGCTATTGTTATTACACACGGCGGCTTGGAAGCTGCCTTAGGATAATTTTGATTAATTTACAGAGATTAGTTAGTAATTTATGCTTTGTAGATGAAAAGAACTTTACAAATGCATAGTAGTTTTGTTTGATACCGTAGTATCTTGGTAACAGTTCCATGAGCTTTTCATTGAAAAAAATCGCGCATGAAAATATAGTGATATTCGTCACCTAGCCGTTTTGTGCGCCCGCCCCAACGCCCTGTTTCTATTGGTAGGTAATTATTAGCTGTTCTAAATCGCGGAAATGTAATCTGTTGTGGTCTGATAACAAAGCGATATATTGGTCTATTTCTAGATGTCTTTAAAAAGCACTATATATTTTTCCTTTCCATGAGTTTTACATTTCGTTATTCCATTGCTGCTTATACGGGTCTTTCAACACATGTTTTTTAACTACTTGTATAATTCAGCACTTGGTGTATCCTATTGGATTATTTTTTAACGATAGACAGATTAGATCTATCCATAGCCTTGTGCATTTCTCTATTCTGTAAATGGCCGTGATTTAATTTTCAACCAATGAGAAAAGGCCTGGACCGTGTACTGTAGTAGTACTGTATACTAGTAGTTATTTGTTTGTTTAGCGGTTCCCCATTTATCGGTTCCATATTTCTCTACGCGCCATTTAAACTTAATATCTACATCCGCCACTATTTGCTCCCAACCCATTGTCCTGTTAATCAAGGTACGTGCGCAGAAACTGGATTAAAATAATGAATATTTGATTTGTCTGAGTGATGAGAGTTACTCAATTTTATGAGACGCCTATAATGTGAAGCATTTATTAAATGATAAGCACCTTTAGAATATGTAAAATGATTGAATGTAAGTGATAATTAATCATTTAGCTCTGAATGTATCGACGATGACGTCTGATCGAGAGTGATTAGAGAAAACAAAAGAGATATTTACGAGTTTAACGACCTAATCGGATTAACGTAACTGAGTGCCATAAGTTTATATACCTTCATTCCAAATATCTCTACTTTATACTTATTGGACGTATTTGTTATAACCATGTTGATTATTTTGAAAGCAATTGAGGGATCCGACCTGCCACTCTAGTAGCGTACTTAATAATCAAATAAGTCACATGTCAGCTGATGTCACAATCAAATGGGCATTTGCTACCAAAATCGAAAAGCGATAGAAACTTAATTTTTATAGACTACCGCAAACGAAATAAATTTTAACATATGATCAATGCATTCATATAAATTAATAAAAATGTTTATTTATAATGTTGGCTGGGTATCCTGGATTTGGGATGATTTTTACAAACGTCTTTAAAAAGCTTCTCCGGAACTGAAACCGCTTAGGAGATTGATTCTAAACCCATGAAACATAATCTAGTCCAACAGCTGAACCAAGTTTGTTTGAGGTAACCTGATTGGTCAAATGCTTCAAAGGGTATCCTGTATGGCCTAATTTTCACAAAACAACTTCTCCTGCACCAATGAAGGGATCGGGCCGAAATTTGGGAAATAAAATTAGGGATTAAGGGCCATTCAGATTTATCTAAGGGAAAATAGTACCTTAAAACATGGCCGCCATCGACCATTCAGAGTTCAGCAACTTGGTAGCTATATTGTAATTTTTTATGAATTTTGAAGAGGAAATTGGTTTTATATAGGTTTTTGGATATGCTGATTTCAAATTTGCGACCTTCGAAACTGTCGGATGACTTCTTCTCGATAAGCCGTCGACCAAACTTTATCAGATTTGGTCAGAAACATTTTTGTTCATAGTGATCCTATTTCTTCAAAGAAAACAGATTGCCCAATTTGCCTGGTGGCGATATTGGATTTTGGCCGATTTCTAGAAGCGTGTTTAATAATCTTCTTCGAAAGTATGTGGTGGATTGATTCAAAACTCAGGATAACAGCTGAAATAAGTTTGTTCAAGGAAATCGGATTGGTCAAATGATTCGACGGCCATATTGGATGACCTATTTTTCGCGAAAATTGCATCTTCTCCATAGCCACTTAACTAATCATGCCGAAATTTAGGAGATATGATTTGTTTTAAGGGAAATTGAACAGTCAGAAACATGGTCCTTGTGGACCATACAAAATGTGGTATGTTTATTAAAGTTTTTATTTGATGGATTTGAAGCTGAAATTGGTTTTATATAAGTCTTTGGTTATCCTGATTTCAAATTTGCGTCTTCAAAACTGTCGGATAAACGGTTTTTTTTGGCAATTCTCTTCCATTTTTCCACCAAAAATTCCCATACCAAAGCAGTATGAAATTGAAAATGGCTTCGTCTCAAGAAGCAGTCGACCAATTTTAACCAAATTTGGTCTGAAACATTCTTCGGAAATGGTGATCCAAGTTTCTTCAAAGAAAGCTAATTGACAAATTGATGATGATGATGATGATGATGATGATGATGATGATGATGATGATGATGATGATGATTGTTCGAGGGAACTGGATTGGAGAAATGCTTCAGCGGCCATCTTGAATGAACAAGTTTTCGTGAAAACAAAATTCTCCAAAACCACTGAATGGATTGAGCCAAAATTTGGGAGATATGATTAGAGACTAGTCATAGTGATCCAAGTTTCTTCAAAGAAAGCTAATTGACAAATTTGACCTGCAGCCATCTTGGGGGTCGATTCAAAACTCTTGAAAGTTCAAAGGCAATAGCTAAACCAAATTTATTCAAGGAATCTGGATTGGTCAACTGCTTCCACTTGCTATCTTGGACCAATCAATGCATTGCATATTGGGTTTTTTCTTGACAGTTTTTGAAGCCTAAATTGGATTTATCTAGCTTTTCGGGTATGGTGATCTAAAATTGTCCCCCTTTAAAACCGTCGGATAAATGGTTTGGCCGCCACCTTGGAGTTCTTCCCACCAAAACACCCATACTATTGATGATGATGATGATGATGATGATGATGATGATGGGCGTATAAACTAGCTGCTGGCCATCTTGGATATATTCCAGGCAGAAATCACCTTAGTAAAGCATGGGTAAATTTAAAATGTCTCCTCGAGAACTGATTGAGCGATTGTAATCAAATGTGTTAGGATTCATCCTTGTTCTTGTAAGTCTGGCCAAAACCTTAGAGTTCTACTTAGATATAGGTGATGCCATTTCTAGTTGCCCATGATCTTGGTGAGCGATACAGGCTCCTTGCGCCTTTTGTTACGCTGCAGTACACATTATAAGCCTCTAAAACTTACAATTTTAACAAATTTACTTTTGCGCATTCTGGTGTGAATCTGGGCTTTTAAATGTGTTTAAGATACTTTCTAATTTCTTTGAAATCTGCTTTTATACTGATTCATTTTGTGCCTGCTCCTGGAAAACGAGTAAGTGATAACAGTTATTAGCTCACCGGGCCTGAAAATCCCAAGTGAGTTTATGCCGTTGTGACTGTCCGTCATCTGTCCATCATCCAGTGTCCAGTGTCTGTTCAGTGTCCATGCATATGTCCGGCCGTCAACTTTTTCTTTTAATGCCTTCTCAAGAACCACTAGACCTATTCCATTTTACTGGTCAGGAAGCAGCATTATGCCATAGAGATCCAAGTTTGTTCAAATGAAGGTGGTCGGCCAATTTGGCCAGCAGCTATCTTGGATTTTTGCTGATTCTTAGAAACAGATTTAAATAATCGTCTACTCCAATACCGGCTAGTGGATCGATTCAAAACTTATGAAACATAATCTATGGAAATAGGTGAACCTAGTTTGTTCAAGAGACCTCTATCGGCCAAATTTGGGAGATACGATTGGGCACTAAGTGTCATTCAAAGTTGTTCAAGGAAAGTTGATATGTCAAAAACAGCGCTGCTGTGGACCAATCAATATGTAGTATGTTTGGCTGCCATATTCAATTTCTTATTTGATCGATCTTGAAGCCAAAATTGGTTTTATTAACTCATCCGATTTGTCAGTTAGCGGTCGTATAGCGATGACCCCTGTCCGTCGTCTATCTTTCCGTCCATCAATCCGTCTGTCATCAACAATGACGGCACGTTTTGTTATTTCTGGACGGATTGACACCAACCTTGGTCACAATGTTAATGTCTGCTTCTAATATCTCAATTGCGAAAATGAAACTGATATGACACCAAACACCAGAGTTATCACCTCTTAACTATTCGCAGTCTCACTTTCATAGGAGGAATAATAGACATTGTTTGCCACACTGTTTCTTGATTTATCACCATGACAGCTTTTATTGCCAAAATAAATAACAACTTATAATAACAGATTAACCTTTATGTGCTCTGACATCTATACTGTTAAAACATTTTGAAACATATTTAATTGAAAGTTGTTACAGCCTACGGCAGCAATGACTTTCAGTCAAATTCGTTTGTAAGAAACTCCAGTTCACCCTACCCATGTTGCTAATATGGCCATTCAGCCAAATGTGCATATGTTAAATGGACTGTGGGGTGGGTAGGGAATAACCTGCTATAATGACCACCTGTATTAAGAGACCACCTGTCTTTAGAGGCAATTTTGTTCAATTGCTATATCCACTTAAGCAATGTATTTTAACCTCTGTTAGCTGTATGCCTGCTGGCATATTCCAGAGGTTATATCTCTGAACTTGCTAAATATTTTGAAAACATTTTGACTGAAAGTTACAGGTGGCAAAGCCGGCAACAACTTTCATTCAAATTGTTTTCAAACTATTCACCAAGTCGAGAGCTTGTGCACTTTGGAATTATTGCCTGGACTGGCTTGCAGCGGTGAGATAGTTAAGAAACCAGCTGTTGTTAGCACTGACATCGTCTATTTTCGCTTGAACATTGTTCAAAATCACTATCGCAAAAAGAAGTTCAGAGATTGTTGTTATAATCTCGTAAACTAACCATTTGACTGAAAGTCATTGGAAGTGGCACCGATTGATGTAAAACTAAATAAAGATTAGTTGGAATGCCAATGTTCCAGGTGAGTGATATAGGCCCGTTGGGCCTCTTATATAATAGTCTAGTGTATGTGCTCACGTTTTCCTATTGGGGAGATGTACTCTACATTGTCAATCATATACCACTCGTTTGTGAATATTTGCTCCAGAACAAGTGTAGGTTGCTCCACATTGTGCTTGGAAAATAATGGAGGGATACATTCCTACTTATGCCTACATGATTTAGCTATACTCCGCTCACTGTTTTACTTGAGTAACAATCGATTTTAAAGTTACAAACCTGAAGGCACAGAATGTAATTTTCACGGTGACTATACAGGTAAGTTATTAAATATTTTGAAACTAATTTGGAAGCAACAGCTCCCAGATAAATTAGTTGCAATATATTCAACAGAAAGCTTATTGAATTGCAAATTCCCATAAAACTTTTGATTGTGACGTCAGCTAACTCTATTCACCTAAAATTTATTACCTGGAATGTCTGGTGCAAAAGGTAAATTTTTGATGTCACAACTCGCTAGAAGATTGCACTGCTGTCAGATCTATGAGAATTATCTTGGTTTAATTTGGCGGTCTTATCAGCTTCCGATAGCGTTAAGCTATCGTCAGCTGATCATAATGGTCGCCATCCCTAAATAGTATAGCAGCACAAGGGGTGACCACATCACCTCATATCCTCCCTTTTACATGGTGGTAAGATTGGAGGCACATCACATGTGTAGGAAGAAATACGTGTGTTAAATGGATAAATATGATCTGTCGACTAGGTATATGATGACATAATCAATTATTTCACATGTAGGCTGGCGTCACAATCATAAATGACAGAAATACTCCATTATGAAGCTGGAATAATCAGCCAAGTCTACGAATTGTATGACATTGATGGATTTACTATTTAATAAACATTTTGTTGAATTGTTTTGAAACTATTTGAACTGGGCGCTGTTGCTGCAATGGACAAAATATTCAACAGCTTACCCGTATAGTTGTCTATATTTTGGATTCTGGGAATTCAGGGATGGATCAATCCCAACACAGGCAACGCGTGGGTGGAGCATATTTAGAAGGGGGCGAGGCATAGTTAGAAATGGGTCGCACTCTTGTGATGAATTGTGTAAGGCATTATTAAAATCAAATTAAGATCTTGCAGATAAAAATATTTTCATTAGAAGGTGATTTTTTTTTTATATCTCGCGACTTCAGTTGAAGTTGTGTGAGGAAAGCATCTTATGAACAAGCATGAATACAAACCCTGATAGAAAGAAGTCATCACAAAGTATGGCCAATGGACATTTCCAGTTTTATCCATCAAGCATTTGTCTTCATAATCAACTATGTGACGTGTAGGATGACGGCATAATCAATGACATTGTGAATGACGTAGATAGGTTTGTCACGAACGCATAATAGATGACGGACTAGTTGTTGTACAAATTGTATGTCTTTAATATTTAATAAACATGCTGTTGAACATTTTGAAACTAATTTGACTGGGCGCTGTTGCTGCCATGGTCAAATTAATTTCAAAATATTCAACAGCTTACCTGTATAGTTTTCTGGAAATTGATAGTCAGGTAGGTCAGGGATCGATGGATCTTAATATGGTGAAGTATGGGTGGAGCTTAGCTAGAGATGGGCTGGCCATAGCTAAGACAAGATTCCTCCATTCGTGCTACAGAAAGGTCATTCAGACTGGGAGTGATGGTACGTAGGTGTGGCCGTGTAGGTAGATATTGGTAGGTGGGATTGGAAAGGGCTCCCTCTAAGCTAGGGATGATACATTACGTCTAGGGATCATATGCCTACAAGAAATACCTGAAACTTCGATGTTTAACACTTTAACACTCATATCAGCCAAAAATGTCCTCTGCAGTGGTCTTGAGAAATGTCCATTTACAGACCAAGAGAAGACAATTTTTTAAAATTTACAACTCGAATGACTGGCTCGATAACCTACAGCTTATAGGGTTAAATCAATAAGACACATAAGAAACATAGAAGACGTTATGCTATTACATAGCTTATATTTTCATACAATATATGTACAATAA
>JAVVLW010000751.1:0-33671 GCA_034401795.1 Chaetoderma sp. LZ-2023a
CATGACACGTGTGTTTTAAAGAGTTAGCTAGATAGCTAGATTTATTACACAATAGGCAATTGGCCTTTGAGTGAATACAATGCTATTTATTATGCATTGAATGGCGGACAAATTATTTGCATTGTGTCCACACAGATGTCACAACCCCCTCCTTCGACCCCCGACCCCCACCCCCTGAACACACACTTGCAGTGCGCGCGTGCTTTGTATGTGGATAGCTATTACAAATGTAGTGGAAAAAGTACTATATTATATGCTGACATTTACACCTTTATTGAGCAAGTTTGGTCAATGAAAACATTATTGAGGGTAGTAACGGGCGTTCAACTAAAAATAGATGCTGATGTAGGTTGGTGGTTTTTAAGTATTAGCGGTCAATTGCCGTATAGGACCACTTGACCTTTATTAAGGGTTGTTTAAAAAAACCCATAGCTATTGGTGATTGGTTCTTAACTATTAGCAGCAAAATTATTGCATATGACCACCTATCTAAGGGGACCACTTGAGTTGTGACTCTAAAAACGCATTGCTATTCCTGTATAGGACCACCCATCTAAGCAATTATTTAGCCTAATGCATAGGACTACCTATCTAAGGTAGACCACTTGAGTTGTATTGATAACCACCATGCATATATACGGTTGAAACGAGTGGGAGGGAGATGGAGGGGAGACAGGGGGGGGGGAGGTGGAGGGGGCGGGTAGTTGAAGGGATGGGGGAGATAGATCAACTATGTGATGATATAGAATATATCATTATGTTCCAGCCCTAATACGTCTGTCTACAATGGCTAACCGCAACATGTTTTTGTTGCAACGGTCATGTTATAAAGCTATGAAATACTAAACGATATCTGTTGCGTGGTGCTATTGCTGCTAGTTGATGAAAAATTAATACAGTTACATAACGCATAGCGACATTTGAACGCGAAACTTTCATAAATTCTGGGAATATTGGGATAAATCACTATGTTTCAGCCTTAATAACTTTGCAACGACCAGTAACAAGAGGTTTCTGTTGCAAGGGTCGTATTCAGAGGTTTACACATACTAAGACATCTGAGATATGTGTTCCAATTGTTACTAGTCCCAGAATTATTAATACGATTACATAGCGTGCTTGGAACCTGAAACTTGTATAAATTAGCGGAAATTAAGGAAAGGATCACTATGTTCCAGCATTAATAATGTATTCAACGGCCACTAGCAACAGCTTTCTGTTGCATGGGTGGTGTTCATAGATTATGAAATACTAAAAACACTCGAGTTTTGCGTTGCTATTTCTATTAATTATTTAATTATTAATACGCTTGCATAGTGCAAGTTGAATGTGATACTTGTAAGAAAAAAATACAGGAAAATATTGAATATTATGGAAGTGCACCACATGAATTTTATTGATGCCGATTCTCAAAAACACTGCTCTTAGAGACAGTAACCATTTTCGTTAAGACAGAGATGCTGATGTATGATGACGGTGGTTCTCAGCGATTAGCGCTCAATTACGTTCTATGCCCAGCTCTGTAAGTGAACCGCTTGAGTGGTGGTTCTCAAACCCATTGCTATTACAGTATAGGACCATACATCTACGCACTTAATTAGCCTACTGCCTTAGAATGCCTATCTACGGTGGACCACTTGAGTCTTATTGGTGATGCTTCTAAAAACATTGCTATTTGTGGTTATTGTGAAACCTGTGGCATCTTAAACGACAGGTATGGGCAGGTCGTAACAGACCACCTTTAGAAACATTTTAATGTAATTAATTAACCTACTATTATCTTGCCCAAAACAGGGAAATCATAACATTAGCAAACTAACTTCCATGATTTATATGCACAGCACACCATTGGATAAGTTATGGGAGACCTATCAGAACTATCTTGATAACATGGGCGATCAATCTGGCCAGAGTAATTCAGCTAAACAATTAAGGTTTACCTCACTTTTTTAGCGAAAAATATGGCCGTGACCTATAACATAAATGATAGAAAATTGTGATTAAAATGTTATCTGTTAATAGGCCTACGTTCGAAACATACGAGGATGATATATTTAAGAGTTCCAATCATGGCCACTCACGAATGCAACTCAAGCTAACTAAAGGTGGCTCAATAGCTATTATGAGTAATGAACTGGATTTGCTACTGTAAATGCTCTAGGCAAAACATATTAATGTGATAGAGATTTAATTGTCATTTAATACATGTTGACCATGGGGGCCAATTAACCCATCAACCTATGAATGCCAATATAAACCTATCGTTTATTGTAGATGCTAAATATACCCACAGAATATTTTAAACAATCTGACTGGAAGTTGTTCCTGCCTATTAACCCTTCTACTGGTGAAATATTATAGTTGTTGTATTAACCTGTATACTGCAGAATGTTTAGCCCTTGATTGATTTTGTACTTAATTTCCAGTTTCCATTGAGCATATTGGAAAGATAAAAAATGTCATGCACTTCTAGATCTGTTTATGGCTGTATGGTCAATCCCTGATTTACCTATTTACTGCTGAATGCCCAATCATCTACATGATTTTTGTGACCAGTTTTGTGTCTGTATATAGATATTCTCCTAAGCCACCAAGGTGACTGATCCGAGAGACAAGAAATATTACCTAAAGCAGTTATAGAAACGGAATTTCATCAGAGAAACAGGAAAACAGATTAATGTGATAGGGATTTAATTGTCAATTAACAGCAGTTGACTATGGTGCCGATTAACCCATGAACTTATGAATTGCCAATATAAAACTGTGCACTTATTGTAGATGCTAAGGATACATGCTGACTATTTTTCAAAACAATTTGACTGAAAGTTGTTCTTGCCTATCAACCCTTTATACTGGTAAAATAATAGATTGGTATTAACACTTATACTGCAGAATGCTAACTTTTCACTTGGAATCCTTCTAGAAATTGTTCTGATTATTATCTTCAATTATTATTATAATTACTATTCCTCTTCTATCGGGTTCTTTTGAGCCATGGATCCCGGAATGCTATGACCTTTGTCATATCAGAGTGGGCATAGATGAACGAGTGTTTGAAAACTAGAAGATAATCTGTCCACTTGCCCTGTAGGTGGGGGCTTAGAATACACCTTCCGTATCCTCTGCGTGTCGTAAGAGGCGACTAAAGGAGGTAAGGGTGAGATAACCCTGACAGAAACCTCGAGTGCTGAAGACGGAGGTTCCAGGCCGCACGGCGCACTCTAATAAACCATGGATCCACGCACTTAACGCTTATGATCATGTCGATAGTCACTTAGGACTGGCGGTATGATCAGCGAACGAAAAGAAGAAGATCTGTAAATAAACGGCCCGAGATATGAACTTCCGAAATTACTACATCATATATAGCAAAGGTCTAATTTCAGAGGTGTTCATTAATAGACAAGTTAGATCTGTTACAGTTTCCGCCGTCGAGCAGATTTATGGTGACAACTTTAGATTTCACACTCCTGTTCCTTGTAGCCGAATGTCCAAGTTTATTTAGCAACATAGTTTGGTAGACTGAGCTGTTTCTTTTAAAAATA
Source organism: Chaetoderma sp. LZ-2023a (assembly GCA_034401795.1). Taxonomy (NCBI): domain Eukaryota; kingdom Metazoa; phylum Mollusca; class Caudofoveata; order Chaetodermatida; family Chaetodermatidae; genus Chaetoderma; species Chaetoderma sp. LZ-2023a. The sequence goes on from JAVVLW010000751.1 coordinate 3,546, forward strand.
ATTTGACTGAAGGTCATTGCTGCGGGAGGAACAACTTTCAGTCAAACACATTACAAAAAATTCAACAACAAAGATGTCAGAGCACACAATAATATCTTAAATATTTAGGCATCAGCGGAAAAAAGGTCAATCTAGTAATGATGATTTTATATAGCTTTCATGAAAAAGCTCCATCAGAGGGAAATTCAGGCTTATAACCAGGAAGATATTTATTTACCCAAAGACGAACATGTGCTCTGGCGCCCAAAAGATGGTTATTCTTTAAAAGGGGTGGTGGTATGACGAGAAGCCGTAAGCAACCACCATTTGTTGGTCCAAAAACGCTGCAATAGTATAGCGAATAAGTTGTATTAACTGACTATCTGTCTTTAACAACCACTTGTTGATGGACCATACAGTGCCCATTATAAACAGGCTTGAGTGATCTTGCACGCTTAGATGCGCTATTATACTCTTCTCTTAATAGAGCGGATTAGTGATTTAGCTTTTAACACTTTGAACCCTAAAGTGCTAAAATCTTATTTACCTGATAATACTAGAAGTATTGCTTAAGTTGATGAATGTATTGAAAGAAATTTGACTGAGAAACTGTGGCCACAGCCATCATATATCCCTACCCAAGCCCTCCAACCAGTTTCAGAATCTTATCTATTCAGTTTTCTTGAGTTGACAAATGCGTGGTGTGTGTTTCAATACTAGAAGCGTGACAGTAAAAGTAGTTCCTGTCTCAATTAGCTACATCAGTTGGTGACAACTTTAGATTTCACCCTTTACCCCTTCTTCAGTGCATCTGAAATGGTCTTGCGAAATGTCCAATTTGCAAACTAAGAGAAGACTAATTATGAAAATTTACAGCTGGAATGATTAGCTCGATAACCGAGCCAGTCACTCCAGTGGTAAATTTTCAAAAATAGTCTTCTCCTTGGTCTAGAAATGGAATATTTTCCATGAGAAAATTTAAATTTTCTTGAACAAATTAAAAAATTGCAACAGAAAGGCAATCCTAACAGTCTATTTAAAAGAGCTACCATTGCAACTCCTCCTAGCCCATTTCACGCAGAAACTTGAAATTCTGGTATGATTACACATATGGCCATGGATGTGCATGGCACTTTTGAAATGTTGTCATGACGCCAAGGAGGTTGGCACTGTGGGTAAAAATTGTTATTTTATGCAAAGGTGGTCATGTCACATATCGTTGTCAAGCCAATGATGAATAGACTACAATACAAGGAATTATTTTTTATCTTTGGTCCAACTTAGCGTAGGGGGCGGGGACAAAAGTGGGCACCAATTGATTGTAACGCAACTCTTCCTAGACCATTTCACAGAGACCTTTAAACTTTCGGTATGATTAAAACATATTGCGAGGAATGTGCATGGCACTTTTGAAATTTTGTCGTGACCGCAGGGTGTGGGGACTGTGTGTCAAAAATTTAATTTATCCAAACATGGTCATGTCACATATCATTTTGAAGCCAATGATGAGTAGACTACAGTACAAAGAATTATTTCGATCTTGGGTCTAAACTGAGGGTCAGTGGGGATCAAAAGTGCGCACCAATCGATTGTTAAACAACTCCTCCTAGACCATTTCACATAGAAGCTTGAAACCTTTGGTATCATTGCACATATGGACAGGGATTTGCATGACACTTTTGGAATTTTGGCATGACCCCTAGGGGCAGGGGCCTGGGGGGTGGGAAATGTGTGTCAAAATTTAAATTTTTCCAAAGGTCATGTTGCATATCATTTTCAAGCCAATGGTATGTAGTCTACAGTACAAGGAATTATTTTGATCTTGAGTCAAACTGAGGGTAGGAGGCGGGGTCCAAAATTTCAAAAGGTGGGCACCAATCAATTGTAATGCAACTCCTCCTACACCACTTCACATAGAAACTTGAAACTTTGGAGATGATTGTACATCTGGCCAGTGATTTGCATGACACCTTTTAAAATTTTATCATGAACCCCATGGTGTGGGGACTGTGGGTAAAAAAATTAATTTATCCAAAGGTGGTCATGTCACATATCATTTTCAAGCCAACGATGAGTAGACAACAATACATGGAATTATTATGATCTTGCGTCAAACTGAGGGTAGAGGGAGGGGTCAAAATGTGGGCACAAATCGATTGTGTCACGCAACTCCTAGAGCATTTGACATCTAAATATGTATTATGCTGATTGTTTTTTAAATGTTCTTCTTTTTTCAAACTACGAACTTTGCTTATGTTTGGACCATTGGCCAGTTGTCATTAAATGACTTCACGTTATTCCTGGGCAGATAAGCTTTATGGTTCAGTCTCCAAGCTATGCTTGCCTAATGGGTAGTACCACAGGTGTTTTTAATTCACATGTTGATTGTCAAATTTCAAAATATGACTATCCGGTGGTCCATCATATCCTGTGATGTACAATTAATATACAGTACAGGTAAGCTATTTGCTATCTTCTGATAGTTCTTGTGGCATTTTGGTATACCCCAGTGATGGGAAATGTGGAGTAAAAAATTTTCCAACGGTGGTCATGTCACATATCATTTTGAAGCCAATGATGAGTAGACTACAGTAACAAGGAATTATTTTGATCTTGGGTCAAACTGAGGGTAGGGGGGCAGGGTCAAAAGTGGGCACCAATCAATTGTAACACAACTACTCCTAGACCATTTCACATAGAAATTTATTATTCCACATATGGCCAGAGATGTGCATGACACATTGGAATTTTGATATCAGCCGATGGGGTGGGGGAAATGGTGGGCAGAAAATTAATTTTATCAAATGTGGTCAGTCACATATCATTTTGAAGTCTTGTAGTTAGTAGACTACAGTACAACACATTATTTTGTTCTTGAGTCAAATCTGTGGGGCAGTGAGCAGGAGTCAAATGGGCAATCTAAGTCTATATATGTACATGGCTTTGGATAGTGTTTCTTCACAGAATAGTTAGTCCTGCGCAGACCAGGTCCTGCAGCAGCCGGGTTCCTTGGGTAACTTAAAAATGCGAGATATTGCTATCTTTTAATACCTCATTGTCCTGCTAGTTACTTCTCTCGAAGCACCAGGTATAGAACAGTCAAACTGGTTCCATGTTACCAGATTTTAGTGTCCAAAGAAAGCCGTGATTAACCTGTTTACTGCTGAATGACCAATCATCTAGCTGATTTTGTGACCAGTTTTGTGTATATAGATCGTCTCCCAAACCCACCTAGGCAATTGATCAGTAAGACAAGAAATGTTATCTAAAGAAGTTCATGAAAAACAGAATTTCACCAGATAACTAGATTGTACATGAAGTACAAGAAAAGAATGTCTAGTTCAAGTGCAGGTATTCTTGGAAGCCGTATATCTGTTCATGGAACAGATCTAGTTATTATTATTATTATTATTAGGCTTCCAAGAGCGAAGCTCTGGAAGACTAGAGTGATTGTTCCGTTTATTATTAGGCTTCCAAGAGCGAAGCTCTGGAAGACTAGAGTGATTGTTCCGTTTATTATTATTATTATTATTATTATTATTATTATTATTATTATTATTCCGCCGCCAGCCATTTTCCAGCAAGTAGATTGAACCAAAACTCTGAAACCAGCAGGTCAACCAATACAAGACTCGGCAGCTATGGTCTCGATGCCAACTAGGATCGAAATTAATCAAAGAGAACATGATGCACTCAGGGATTTGGCGGCCATCTTGATGACGTCATAAATGACAAAATAATCTTCTCCTCTGGAACTTCTGAAGCGATCTGGCTAAAACTTGGGGAATTTAATAAGTCAATGGCGGCAAAGTGAAATTTGTTCGCAAAAAACTTGATTGCTCAAACAGTCTCGGAACCGTGGACCAATCAAGTTCGCGGCCATTTTGAACTTTTTTATTTGATGGATTTTGATGGGAAAAATTGCTATACATATGCTAGTTGACCGTCTGCAGAGTGTGTGTGAAAATGAATGAGATCTAGATGTAAAGTGCAGAAATATTTAGATTTTAATTTTCCTCTTTATTATGTAGTAGAAGACAGTTTGCTAGAGGCTCTAATAAAATTGATTAATGTGACATTTTATTGTCATTTTATATCTGGTTACCATGGGGGGTAACAAATGGCATTTGCTACTGTAAGTGCTCTAGGTAAACATATTAATATAATAGGGATTTAATTGCCATTTAATACCAATTGACAACCTGGCTGATTAGCCCATGCACTTAGTAATGCCAATATAAAACTTGCACTTATTGTAGATGCTAAGGATACATGCTGACTATTTTTCAAAACAATTTGACTGAAAGTTGTTCCTGCCTATTAACCCTTCAACTAGTAAAATAATAGATTGGTATTAACCTTTATACTGCAGAATGCTAACTTTTACTTGGAATCCTTCTAAAAATTGTTCTGAATATTCTCTTTTATCATTATTATTATTATTACTATTCCTCTTCTATCGGCTTCTTTTGAGCCATGGATCCCGGAATGCTATGACCTTTGTCATATCAGCGTGGGCATAGATGACCGAGTGTTTGAAAACTAGAAGATAATCTGTCCATAAACGGCCGAGATATGAACTTCCGAAATTACTACATCATATATAGCAAAGGTCTAATTTCAGAGGTGTTCCTTAATAGACAGGTTAGATCTGTTACAGTTTCCACTGTCGAGCAGACTTATGGTGACAACTTTAGATTTCACACTCCTGTTCCTTGTAGCCGAATGTCCAAGTTTATTTAGCAACATGGTTTGGTAGACTGAGTTGTTTCTTTAAAAATAATTTGGCTGAAGGTCATTGCTGCGGGAGGAACAACTTTCAGTCAAACACATTACAAAAAATTCAACAACATAGATGTCAGAGCACACAATAATATCTTAAATATTTAGGCATCAGCGGAAAAAGGTCAATCTAGTAATAATGATTTTATATAGCTTTCATGATAAAGCTCCATCAGATGGAAATTCAGGCTTGTAGCCAGAAAGATATTTATTACCCAAAGACGAACACGTGCTCTGGCGCCAAAAGATGGTTATTCTTTAAAAGGGGTGGTGGTATGACGAGAAGCCGTAAGCAACCACCATCTTTTGGTCCAAAACCTCTGCATAGTATAGCGAATAAGTTGTATTAACTGACTATCTGTCTTTAACAACCACTTTTTGATGGACCATACAGTGCCCATTATAAACAGGCTTGAGTGATCTTGCACGCTTAAATGCGCTATTATACTCTTATCTTAATAGAGCGGATTAGTGATTTAGCTTTTAACACTTTGAACCCTAAAGTGCTAAAATCTTATTTTCCTGATAATACTAGTAGTATTGCTTAAGTTGATGAATGTATTGAAAGAAATTTTACTGGAAACTGTGGCCACAGCCGTCATATATCCCTACCCAAGCCCGCCAACCAGTTTCAGAATCTTATCCATTCAGTTTTCTTGAGTTGACAAATGCGTGGTGTGTTTCAATACTAGAAGCGTGACAGTAAAAGTAGTTCCTGTCTCAATTAGCTAAATCAGTTGGTGACAACTTTAGATTTCACCCTTTACCCCTTCTTCAGCGCATCTTAAATGGTCTTGCGAAATGTCCATTTGCAAACTAAGAGAAGACTATTTATGAAAATTTACAACTGGAATTATTAGCTCGATAACCGAGCCAGTCACTCCAGTGGTAAATTTTCAAAATAGTCTTCTCATGGTCAAGAAATAAATATTTTCCATGAGTTTCTTGAACAAATTAAAAAATTGCAACAGAAAGGCAATCTTAACAGTCTATTTAAAAGAGCTACCATCGCAACTCCTCCTAGCCCATTTCACGCAGAAACTTGAAACTTCTGGTATGATTACACATATGTCCATGGATGTGCATGGCACTTTTGAAATTTTGTCATGACGCCAAGGGGGTGGGGACTGTGGGTAAAAAATGTAATTTATGCAAAGGTGGTCATGTCACATATCGTTGTCAAGCCAATGATAAATAGACTACAATACAAGGAATTATTTTTATCTTGGGTCCAACTTAGGGTAGGGGGCGGGGACAAAAGTGGGCACCAATCGATTGTAACGCAACTCGTCCTAGACCATTTCACAGAGACCTTTAAACTTTCAAAAAAATTTTGAAACTAATTTGACTGTATGTTGCTGCTGCAACAACGCCTGGTGAAATAGTTTCAAAATATTCAACATAATGTTAAAAACATAGGGCCTTAACCCTCTTATGATGAAGCCAGTCAAACTGGCCTCTGCAGGGGTCTTGAGGAGTGTCGATTCGTAGGCCAAGTGAAAACTTTTTCTGAAAATTTACCACTGGAATGACTGGCTCGGTAAGCGAGCCAGTCAGTCCAGTGGCAAAATTTCAAAATACAATTTTTTGGGCCTGCAATAAGACATTCAACAAGAAAATGTTTAGTTTTTTTGACAACATTTAGTCATTAAAGGGTTAAATGATAAGGACATAGGGCTTACAATTTGTACAATTGATGGACATTATAACCCTGTCTAGCATAGCTAGAAATCGGAGGGCATTGCTGGCAATGAATACCTCTATGTTTTTATGACTGTAATAAATAAACAACAACGCTCGCTAACTGGTCCCATCAGTGGGTGGGGTGATAATTACCCTGCATAGAAAAGGCTAACATTTCAGTTTCTCACTGATCTCAACACAATTATTTATCCAATGATCGATTTAAAAGCGCTTTTATTTCTGAAGATAGTTGTGCTGGAGAACCAACTTAATGTTTTGAAGGAACGTTGACTGAATGTTGTTGCTACCTAAGGAAACAATTACGTTCAGTCAAATTGTTTTTAAGTAACCAGCTAGGGCATTTTTCCAGGAACTGGTGATGAATTGAGCATTGAGCAGGGTTAAATAGATAGTCGGAGAAGTGATATCAATAAACGTCCAAATGCAAAATTAACCCGTTTCCTTCTAGCAGGGCTGAAGAAACTAGTGAAATTATGCCACAACTGCTTGTATGTAGTGAAACAAGACTGGATTTTTGTGAGAAATCTTGTAGCCTGCTTGACAATTATCGTATTGTTTGTTGAAACCTGTTGCTATTTGGGTAGCAGTAACTTTCAGTCATGAGTATTTATCTGTAGGGAACTGAAATATTTAATATGATGATTGTCCGAGTTTGTTTACATTTCTCTCAGCGTATATAACGAGTTGTTGCTTCGCCGCCCATTCACTCACCACCCACCACCGTATGTAATGCTATTTTGTCACATGTAATGAAGCCACTCTATTTTGCGTCAAAGTAAAATAGCCATTATGGAGTTTGTTTGGACAATTATGTTGCTGGAATGAGTTGCTAAATTGTTGCTATCAATTCAGTCGCATTGGCCGGAATTCAATAAGGATGATTAAACCAGGTTTAGCTTTATTAGTTTTATAGATAGGGCGATATCGCCAACTTTTCCTTGTTTGAGAGCTAGGTCACGTCCCGTGCAAGAGGTGTGGCCTAAATTAAGTTTTAAATAATTGTCCTTGTTCTATGTCTATTCAGCGCCATGCCCAATTTGGCCGGGTTGTAGCATAAGCGCTGAGGCTGATATTCCGCCATGCTTGGACAATCTATATTAGTGAGAGAACTCAAAGCCGATGGTACGATTTTGTCCCAATTGCGCCGTAGATTGGAATTTATATAGTCAATGATAGTAATTAATTATGTACCTATGATCATTCCGTTGCTGAATTATGTTGCAAAAACTTACCCCAAAACACCGGCATTATTTTAGAGGTCCAATCTGTGCTGTTTAAAGGGTGGGGCAAATATCATGACATTTTAAATACGCAAGGCTGTTCATTTTAACGTTGCGAGATCATACACATATATTAACGTATTAGCTGATGTTGCTGCATGCATTTTGCACTCGGTACCATTCCATCTGGTGTCCATCATACAACAGGATCACATTATACTATAATACAGAGAGGGGGTGGCATTGAGGGCGGGCGGGAGAGGATGGCCGGAGCGAGGGAGGGATTGAGGGAAGGGAGAAGCGGAGGAGAGGGAGACGGAGGGGAGAGAGGGTGGAGAGAGAGAGAGAGAGAGAGAGGATAATGTTTCAAAATTAGTCTTCTCTTGGTATGCAAACGGACATTTTCCAAGACTACCGCAGAAGCCGTTTTGGCCAGCTTAAGTGTTAAAGAGTTAGCTAGATAGATAGATTTATTACACAATAGGAAATTGGCCTTTGAGTGAATACAATGCTATTTATTATGCATTGTATGGCGGACAAATTATTTGCATTGTGTCCACACAGATGTCACAACCCCTCCTCCGACCCCCACCCCACCCCCTGAACACACACTTGCTGTGCGCGCGTGCTTTGTATGTGGATAGCTATTACAAATGTAGTGGAAAAAGTACTATATGATATGCTGACATTTACACCTTTATTGGGCAAGTTTAGGCAATGAAAACATTGTTTTGAAGGCAGTAACGGCGTTCACTAAAAAATAGATGCTGATGTATGTTGATGGTGGTTTTTAAGTATTAGCGGCCACTTGACCTTTATATGACCTGCATATGATCACCTATCTAAGGGGACCACTTGAGTTGTGACTCTAAAAACGTATTGCTATTCCTGTATAGGACCACCCATCTAAGCGATTATTTAGCCTAATGCATAGGACTACCTATCTAAGGTAGACCACTTGAGTTTTATTGATAACCACCATGCATATATACAGTTGAAACGAGTGGGAGGGAGGTGGAGGGGAGAGGGGGGGGGAGGTGAAGGGGGCAGGTAGTTGAAGGGACGGGGGAGATAGATCAACTATGTGATGATATAGAATATATCATTATGTTCCAGCCCTAATACGTCTGTTTTTGTTGCAACGGTCATGTTATAAAGCTATGAAATACTAAACGAGATCTGTTGCGTGGTGCTATTGCTGCTAGTTGATGAAAAATTAATACAGTTACATAACACATAGCGACATTTGAACACGAAACTTGCATAAATTCTGGGAATATTGGGATAAATCACTATGTTTCAGCCTTAATAACTTTGCAACGACCATTAGCAAGAGGTTTCTGTTGCAAGGGTCGTATTCAGAGGTTTACACATACTAAGACATCTGAGATATGTGTTACAATTATTACTAGTTCCAGAATTATTAATACGATTCCACCCATGCAACAGAAAGCTGTTGCTAGTGGCCGTTGAAACATTATTAATGCAGGAACATAGTGATCCTTTCCTTAATTTCCGCTAATTTATACAAGTTTCAGGTTCCAAGCACGCTATGTTCATAGATTATGAAATACTAAAACACTCGAGTTTTGCGTTGCTATTTCTATTAATTATTTAATTATTAATACGCTTGCATAGTGCAGTTGAATGTGATACTTGTACAAAAAAAATATAGGAAAATATTGAATATTATGGAAGTGCACCACATGAATTTTATTGATGGCGATTCTCAAAAACACTGCTCTTAGAGACAGTAACCATTTTCGTTAAAACAGAGATGCTGATGTATGATGACGGTGGTTCTCAGTGATTAGCACTCAATTACGTTCTATGACCAGCTCTGTAAGTGAACCGCTTGAGTGGTGGTTCTCAAACCCATTGCTATTACAGTATAGGACCATACATCTACGCACTTAATTAGCCTACTGCATTAGAATGCCTATCTAAGGTGGACCACTTGAGTCTTATTGGTGATGCTTCTATAAACATTTCTATTTGTGGTTATTGTGAAACCTGTGGCATCTTAAACCACAGGTATGACAGGTCGTAACAGACCACCTTTAGAAACATTTTAATGTAATTAATTAAGCTACTATTATCTTCCCAAAACAGGGAAATCATAACATTAGCAAACTAACATCCATGATTTATATGCACAGCACACCATTGGATACGTTATGGGAGACCTATCAGAACTATCTTGATAACAAGGGCGATCAATCTGGCCAGAGTAATTCAGCTAAACAATTAAGGTTTACCTCACTTTTTAGCGAAAAATACGACCGTGACCTATAACATAAATGATAGAAATTGTGATTAAAATGTTATCTTTAATAGGCCTACGTTCGAAACATATGAGGATGATATATTTAAGAGTTCCAATCATGGCCACTCACGAATGCAACTCAAGCTAACTAAAGGTGGCTCAATAGCTATTATGAGTAATGAACTGGATTTGCTACTGTAAATGCTCTAGGCAAACATATTAATGTGATAGGGATTTAATTGTCATTTAATACATGTTGACCATGGGGCCCAATTAACCCATCAACCTATGAATGCCAATATAAACCTATCGCTTATTGTAGATGCTAAGGATACCCACAGAATATTTTAACAATCTGACTGGAAGTTGTTCCTGCCTATTAACCCTTCTACTGGTGAAATATTATAGTTGTTGTATTTACCTGTGTACTGCAGAATGTTAGCCCTTGATTGATTTTGTACCAATTTCCGGTTTCCATTGAGCATATTGGAAAGATAAAAAATTGTCATGCACTTCTAGATCTGTTTATGGCTGTATGGTCAATCCCTGATTTACCTATTTACTGCTGAATGCCCAATCATCTACATGATTTTTGTGACCAGTTTTGTGTCTGTATATAGATATTCTCCTAAGCCACCTAGGTGACTGATCCGAGAGACAAGAAATATTATCTAAAGCAGTTATAGAAACAGAATTTCATCAGAGAACAGGAAAACAGATTAATGTGATAGGGATTTAATTGTCAATTAACAGCAGTTGACCATGGAGCCGATTAACCCATGAACTTATGAATGCCAATATAAAACTTGCACTTATTGTAGATGCTATGGATACATGCTGACTATTTTTCAAAACAATTTGACTGAAAGTTGTTCCTGCCTATTAACCCTTCTACTGCTAAAATAATAGATTGGTATTAACCTTTATACTGCAGAATGCTAACTTTTACTTGGAATCCTTCTAGAAATTGTTCTGATTATTCTCTTTTATTATTATTATAATTACTATTCCTCTTCTATCGGCTTCTTTTGAGCCATGGATCCCGGAATGCTATGACCTTTGTCATATCAGCGTGGGCATAGATGAACGAGTGTTTGAAAACTAGAAGATAATCTGTCCACTTGCCCTGTAGGTGGGGCTTAGAATACACCTTCCGTATCCTCTGCGTGTCGTAAGAGGCGACTAAAGGAGGTAAGGGTGAGGTAACCCTGACAGAAACCTCGAGTGCTGAAGACGGAGGTTCCAGGCCGCACGGCGCAAACTAATAAACCATGGATCCACGCACTTAACACTTATGATCATGTCAATAGTCACTTAGGACTGGCGGTATGCTCAGAGAACGAAAAGAAGAAGAAGATCTGTCAATAAAGGGCCGAGATATGAACTTCCGAAATTACTACATCATATATAGCAAAGGTCTAATTTCAGAGGTGTTCCTTAATAGACAGGTTAGATCTGTTACAGTTTCCGCCGTCGAGCAGATTTATGGTGACAACTTTAGATTTCACACTCCTGTTCCTTGCAGCCGAATGTCCAAGTTTATTTAGCAACATGGTTTGGTAGACTGAGTTGTTTCTTTAAAAATAATTTGACTGAAGGTCATTGCTGCGGGAGGAACAACTTTCAGTCAAACACATTACAAAAAATTCAACAACATAGATGTCAGAGCACACAATAATATCTTAAATATTTAGGCATCAGCGGAAAAAAGGTCAATCTAGTAATGATGATTTTATATAGCTTTCATGATAAAGCTCCATCAGATGGAAATTCAGGCTTATAACCAGGAAGATATTTATTACCCAAAGACGAACACGTGCTCTGGCGCCAAAAGATGGTTATTCTTTAAAAGGGGTGGTGGTATGACGAGAAGCCGTAAGCAACCACCATCTTTTGGTCCAAAAACTCTGCATAGTATAGCGAATAAGTTGTATTAACTGACTATCTGTCTTTAACAACCACTTTTTGATGGACCATACAGTGCCCATTATAAACAGGCTTGAGTGATCTTGCACGCTTAAATGCGCTATTATACTCTTCTCTTAATAGAGCGGATTAGTGATTTAGCTTTTAACACTTTGAACCCTAAAGTGCTAAAATCTTATTTTCCTGATAATACTAGAAGTATTGCGTAAGTTGATGAATGTATTGAAAGAAATTTGACTGGAAACTGTGGCCACAGCCATCATATATCCCTACCCAAGCCCTCCAACCAGTTTCAGAATCTTATCTATTCAGTTTTCTTGAGTTGACAAATGCGTGGTGTGTTTCAATACTAGAAGCGTGACAGTAAAAGTAGTTCCTGTCTCAATTAGCTACATCAGTTGGTGACAACTTTAGATTTCACCCTTTACCCCTTCTTTAGTGCATCTGAAATGGTTTTGCGAAATGTCCATTTGCAAACTAAGAGAAGACTATTTATGAAAATTTACAACTGGAATGATTAGCTCGATAACCGAGCCAGTCACTCCAGTGGTAAATTTTCAAAATAGTCTTCTCTTGGTCTAGAAATGGATATTTTCCATGAGAAAATTAAAATTTTCTTGAACAAATTTAAAAATTGCAACAGAAAGGCAATCTTAACAGTCTATTTAAACTAGCTACCATCGCAACTCCTCCTAGCCTATTTCACGCAGAAACTTGAAACTTCTGGTATGATTACACATATGGCCATGGATGGGCATGGCACTTTTGAAATTTTGTCATGACGCCGAAGGGGGTGGGGACTGTGGGTAAAAATTTTAATTTGTGCAAAGGTGGTCATGTCACATATCATTGTCAAGCCAATGATGAATAGACTACAACACAAGGAATTATTTTTTATCTTGGGTCCAACTTAGGGTAGGGGGCGGGGACACAAGTGGGCACCAATCGATTGTAAAGCAACTCGTCCTAGACCATTTCACAGAGACCTTTAAACTTTCCGTATGATTACACATATTGCGAGGAATGTGCATGGCACTTTTGAAATTTTGTCATGACCCCAGGGGGTGGGGACTGTGGGTCAAAAATTTAATTTATCCAAACATGGTCATGTCACATCTCATTTTGAAGCCAATGATAAGTAGACTACAGTACAAGGAATTATTTCGATCCTGGGTCTAACTGATGGGAGTGGGGATCAAAAGTGGGCACCAATCGATTGGTACACAACTCCTCCTAGATCATTTCACATAGAAGCTTGAAACTTTTGGTATCATTGCACATATGGACAGGGATTTGCATGGCACTTTGGGAATTTTGGCATGACCCCAGGGGCAGGACCCTGGGGGTGGGAAATGTGTGTCAAAATTTAAATTTTTCCAAAGGTCATGTTGCATATCATTTTCAAGCCAATGGTAAGTAGTCTACAGTACAAGCAATTATTTCGATCTTGGGTCAAACTGAGGGTGGGAGGCGGGGTCAAAATTTCAAAAGTGGGCACCAATCAATTGTAATGCAACTCTCCTAGACCACTTCAGATAGAAACTTGAAACTTTGGAGATGATTGCACATCTGGCCAGTGATTTGCATGACACTTTTTTAATTTTATCATGAACCCCAGGGTGTGGGGACTGTGGGTAAAACATTTAATTTATCCAAAGGTGGTCATGTCACATATCATGTTCAAGCCAACGATGAGTAGACAACAATACAAGGAATTATTTTGATCTTGCGTCAAACTGAGGGTATGGTGCGGGGTCAAAGGTGGGCACAAATCAATTGTCATTCAAAACCTAGAGCATTTGACATCTAAATATGTATTATGCTGATTGTTTTTTTTAATGTTTCTTCTTTTTTCAGACTATGAACTTTGCTTATGTTTGGACCATTTACCTGTTGTCATTAAATGACTTCACGTTACTCCTGGGCAGATACGCTTTATGGTTCAGTCTCCAAGCTATGCTTTCCCAATGGGTAGTACCAACGGTGTTTTGAATTCACATGTTGATTGTCAAATTTCAAAATGTGACTATCCGGTGGTCCATCATATCCTGTGATGTACAATTAATATACAGTACAGGTCAGCTATTTGCTATCTTCTGATAGGTCTTGTGGAATTTTGGTATGACCCCAGTGATGGGAAATGTGGAGTAAAAAATAAAATCTTTCCAAAGGTGGTCATGTCACATATCATTTTGAAGTCAATGATGAGTAGACTACAGTACAAGGAATTATCTTGATCTTGGGTCAAACTGACGGTATGGGGCAGGGTAAAAAGTGGGCACCAATCAATTGTAACACAACTCCTCCTAGACCATTTCATATGGAAATGTATGATTCAACATATGGCCAGGGATGTGCATGACACATTGGAATTTTGATATCAGCTGAAGGGGTGGGAGAAATGGTGGGCAGAAAATAAATTTTATCAAATGTGGTCATGTCACATATCATTTTGAAGCTTGTGGTTAGTAGACTACAGTACAACACATTATTTTGTTCTTGAGTCAATCTGCGGGCAGTGAGCAGGAGTCAAATGGGCAATCTAATTCTATATATGTACATGGCTTGGATATTGTTTCTTCACAGAATAGGTAGTCCTGCGCAGACCGGGTCCTGCCGCAGCCGGTTCCTTGGGTAACTTAAAAATGCGGGATATTGCTATCTTCTAATACCTCTTGTCCTGCTAGTTACTTCTCCCGTAGCACCAGGTATAGAACAGTCAAACTGGTTCCATGTTATCAGATTTTGTGTCCAAAGAAATCCTTTCATTAACCTGTTTACTGCTGAATGACCAATCATCTAGCTGATTTTGTGACCAGTTTTGTGTATATAGATCTTCTCCAAAACCACCTAGGCGATTGATCAGAAAGACAAGAAATATTATCTAAAGAAGTAAAACGGAATTTCACCAGATAACTAGATTGTACATGAAGTACAAGAAAAGAATGTCTAGTTCGAGTGCATGTATTCATGGAAGCCGTATATCTGTTCATGGAACAGATCTAGTTATTATTATTATTATTATTATTATTATTCCGCCGCCAGCCATTTCCAGCAAGTAGATTGAACCAAAACTCCGAAACCAGCAGGTCAATCAATACAAGACTCGGCAGCTATGGTCTAGATGCCAACTAGGATCGAAATTAATCAAAGAGAACATAATGCACTCATGGATTTGGCGGCCATCTTGATGACGTCATAAATGACAAAATAATCTTCTCCTCTGGAACTTCTGAAGCGATCTGGCTAAAATTTGGGGAATATAATTAGTCAATGGCGGCAAGTGAAATTTGTTCGCAAAAACTTGATTGGTCAAACAGTCTCGGCACCGTGGACCAATCAAATTCGGGGCCATTTTGAACTTTTATTTGATGGATTTTGATGGAGAAAATTGCTATACATATGCTAGTTGACCGTCTGCAGAGTGTGTTTGAAAATGAACGAGATCTAGTTGTAAAGTGCAGAAATATTTAGATTTTAATTTTCCTCTTTATTATGTAGTAGAAGACAGTTTGCTAGAGGCTCTAATAAAGATGATTAATGTGACATTTTATTGTCATTTTATATCTGGTTACCATGGGGGTAACAAATGGCATTTGCTACTGTAAGTGCTCTAGGTAAACATATTAATATAATAGGGATTTAATTGCCATTTAATACCAATTGACAACCAGGCCGATTAGCCCATGAACTTAGTAATGCCAATATAAAACTTGCACTTATTGTAGATGCTAATGATACATGCTGACTATTTTTCAAAACAATTTGACTGAAAGTTGTTCCTGCCTATTAACCCTTCAACTAGTAAAATAATAGATTGGTATTAACCTTTATACTGCAGAATGCTAACTTTTACTTGGAATCCTTCTAAAAATTGTTCTGATTATTCTCTTTTATCATTATTATTATTATTACTATTCCTCTTCTATCGGCTTCTTTTGAGCCATGGATCCCGGAATGCTATGACCTTTGTCATATCAGCGTGGGCATAGATGAACGAGTGTTTGAAAACTAGAAGATAATCTGTCCATAAACGGCCGAGATATGAACTTCCGAAATTACTACATCATATATAGCAAAGGTCTAATTTCAGAGGCGTTCCTTAATAGACAGGTTAGATCTGTTACAGTTTCCGCCGTCGAGCAGATTTATGGTGACAACTAGATTTCACACTCCTGTTCCTTGTAGCCGAATGTCCAAGTTTATTTAGCAACATGGTTTGGTAGACTGAGTTGTTGCTTTAAAAATAATTTGACTGAAGGTCATTGCTGCGGGAGGAACAACTTTCAGTCAAACACATTACAAAAAATTCAACAACATAGATGTCAGAGCACACAATAATATCTTAAATATTTAGGCATCAGCGGAAAAAGGTCAATCTAGTAATGATGATTTTATATAGCTTTCATGATAAAGCTCCATCAGATGGAAATTCAGGCTTGTAGCCAGAAAGATATTTATTACCCAAAGACGAACACGTGCTCTGGCGCCAAAAGATGGTTATTCTTTAAAAGGGGTGGTGGTATGACGAGAAGGCGTAAGCAACCACCATCTTTTGGTCCAAGAACGCTGCATAGTGTAGCGAATAAGTTGTGTTAACTGACTATCTGTCTTTAACAACCACTTTTTGATGGACCATACAGTGCCCATTATAAACAGGCTTGAGTGATCTTGCACGCTTAAATGCGCTATTATACTCTTCTCTTAATAGAGCGGATTAGTGATTTAGCTTTTAACACTTTGAACCCTAAAGTGCTAAAATCTTATTTTCCTGATAATACTACTAGTATTGCGTAAGTTGATGAATGTATTGAAAGAAATTTTACTGGAAACTGTGGCCTCAGCCGTCATATCTCCCTACCCAAGCCCCCCAACCAGTTTCAGAATCTTATCCATTCAGTTTTCTTGAGTTGACAAATGCGTGGTGTGTTTCAATACTAGAAGCGTGACAGTAAAAGTAGTTCCTGTCTCAATTAGCTAAATCAGTTGGTGACAACTTTAGATTTCACCCTTTACCCCTTCAGTGCATCTGAAATGGTCTTGCGAAATGTCCATTTGCAAACTAAGAGAAGACTATTTATGAAAATTTACAACTGGAATTATTAGCTCGATAACCGAGCCAGTCACTCCAGTGGTAAATTTTCAAAATAGTCTTCTCATGGTCTAGAAATAAATATTTTCCATGAGAATTCTTGAACAAATTAAAAAATTGCAACAGAAAGGCAATCTTAACAGTCTATTTAAAAGAGCTACCATCGCAACTCCTCCTAGCCCATTTCACGCAGAAACTTGAAACTTCTGGTATGATTACACATATGTCCATGGATGTGCATGGCATTTTTGAAATTTTGTCATGACGCCAAGGGGGTGGGGACTGTGGGTAAAAAATGTAATTTATGCAAAGGTGGTCATGTCACATATCGTTGTCAAGCCAATGATAAATAGACTACAATACAAGGAATTATTTTTATCTTGGGTCCAACTTAGGGTAGGGGGCGGGGACAAAAGTGGGCACCAATCGATTGTAACGCAACTCGTCCTAGACCATTTCACAGAGACCTTTAAACGTTCAAAAATATTTTGAAACTAATTTGACTGTGTGTTGCTGCTGCAACAACGCCTGGTGAAATAGTTTCAAAATATTCAACATAATGTTAAAAACATAGGGCCTTAACCCTCTTATGATGAAGCCAGTCAAACTAGCCTCTGCAGGGGTCTTGAGGAGTGTCGATTAGTAGGCCAAGTGAAAACTTTTTCTGAAAATTTACCACTGGAATGACTGGCTCGGTAAGCGAGCCAGTCAGTCCAGTGGCAAAATTTCAAAATACAATTTTTTTGGCCTGCAATAAAACATTCAACAAGAAAATGTTTAGTTTTTTTGACAAGATTTAGTCATTAAAGGGTTAAATGATAAGGACATTACTTACAATTTATACAATTGATGGACATTATAACCCTGTGTAGCATAGCTAGAAATCTGAGGGCATTGCTGGCAATGAATACCTCTATGTTTTTATGACTGTAATAAATAAACAACAACGCTCGCTAACTGGTCCCATCAGTGGGTGAGGTGATAATTACCCTGCATAGAAAAGGCTAGCATTTCAATTTCTCACTGATCTCAACACAATTATTTATCCAATGATCGATTTAAAAGGGCTTTTATTTCTGAAGATAGTTGTGCTGGAGAACCAACTTAATGTTTTGAAAGAACGTTGACTGAATGTTGTTGCTACCTAAGGAAACAATTACGTTCAGTCAAATTGTTTTTAAGTAACCAGCTAGGGCATTTTTCCAGGAACTGGTGATGAATTGAGCATTGAGCAGGGTTAAATAGATAGTCGGAGAAGTGATATCAATAAACGTCCAAATGCAAAATTAACCCGTTTCCTTCTAGCAGGGCTGAAGAAACTAGTGAAATTATGCCACAACTGCTTGTATGTAGTGAAACAAGACTGGATTTTTGTGAGAAATCTTGTAGCCTGCTTGACAATTATCGTATTGTTTGTTGAAACCTGTTGCTATTTAGGGTAGCAGTAACTTTCAGTCATGAGTATTTATCTGTAGGGAACTGAAATATTTAACATGATGATTGTCCGAGTTTGTTTACATTTCTCTCAGCGTATATAACGAGTTGTTGCTCCGCCGCCCATTCACTCACCACCCACCCCCGTATGTAATGCTATTTTGTCACATGTAATGAAGCCACTCTATTTTGCGTCAAAGTAAAATAGCCATTATGGAGTTTGTTTGGACAATTATGTTGCTGGAATGAGTTGCTAAATTGTTGTTATCAATTCAGTCGCATTGGCCGGAATTCAATAAGGATGATTAAACCAGGTTTAGCTTTATTAGTTTTATAGATAGGGCGATATCTCCAACTTTTCATTGTTTGAGAGCTAGGTCACGCAAGAGGTGTAGCCTAAATTAAGTTTTAAATAATTTCCCGTGTTCTATGTCTATTCAGCGCCATGCTCAATTTGGCCGGGTTGTAGCCTAAGCGCAGAGGCTGATATTCCTCCACGCTTGGACAATCTGTATTAGTGAGAGAACTCGAAGCCGATGGTATGATTTTGTCCAAATTGCGCCGTAGATTGGAATTTATATAGTCAATGATAGTATTTAATTATGTACCTATGATCATTCCGTTGCTGAATTATGTTGCAAAAACAAAACACCGGCATTATTTTTAGAGGTCCAATTTGGTAGTTTGTTCATTAATGAAGCTAGTCAATTTGGGTTGTTTTTGGCTCTTGATCATGAAAGGGTCTGTATTGCAAACGACTTGTACACTGCCGTTAATAAAGAAGTGTGCGCCTGTACCGCAATTCTGGCTAACGTAAGGTGCACATAAAATTAACCCACCAATTTTGATTGTCCCCTACACATTTTGTGGCTGTTCTTTAAATTATAGTATTCCAATGTTTCTTTTTGATGATGATGTTGCGGAATGTTGTTGCTCTCGGGCACAGCAGCAGCATCTTAGCAACCGGGAATTCAGAAGCATTGGCCACGCTGTTTAAAGGGTGGGACAAATTGGGTATTTTTGAAATCTGCAATCAAATGTCATGACATTTTAAATACGCAGGGCTGTTCATTTTGACGTTGCAAGATCATACACATATATCAATGTATTAGCTGATGTTGGTGCATGCATTTTGCACTCGGTACCATTCCATCTTGTGTCATACAATAGGATCACATTATAATATAATACAGAGAGAGAGGACGGCATTGAGGGAAGGCGGGAGAGGATGGCAGGAGCGAGGGAGGGATTGAGGGAAGGGAGAAGGGTAGGAGCAGGAGACGGAGGGGAGCGAGGGTGGAGAGACAGAGAGGATAATGTTTCAAAAGTAGTCTTCTTTCGATATGCATACGGACATTTTCCAAGACTACCACAGAAGCCGTTTTGGGCAGCGTAAGCGTTAAAGAGTTAGCTAGATAGATAGAGTTATTACACAATAGGCAGTTGACCTTTGAGTGAATACAATGCTATTTATTATGCATTGCATGGCGGACAAATTATTTGCATTGTGTCCACACAGATGTCGCAACCCCCTCCTCCGACACCCCCACCCCATAAACACACACTTGCAGTGCGCGCATGCTTTGTATGTGGATAACTATTACAATTGTGGTGGAAAAAGTATTATAATATATGCTGACATTTACTCCTTTATTGACCAAGTTTAGTCAATGAAAACATTGTTATTGAAGGCAGCAACAGTGTTCACTAGAACATAGATGCCGATGTTTGTTGATGGTGGTTTTTAAGCATTAGCGGTCAATTGCCGTATAGGACCACTTGACCTTTATTACGGGTTGTTAAAAAAACCCAGCTATTGGTGATTGGTTCTTAACTATTAGCGGCGCAATTATTGCATATGACCCCCATATCTAAGTGGACCACTTGAGTTGTGATTCTAAGAACACATTGCTATTTCTGCATAGGACCACCCATCTAAGCGATTATTTAGCCTAATGCATAGGAATATCTATCTAAGGTAGACCACTTGAGTTTTATTGATAACCGCCACGCATATATACGGTTGAAACGAGTCAGAGGGAGAGGGAGGAGAGAGAGAGAGAGAGAGGGGGGGGGGGGAGGGTGTGGGGGGGGGGGGGGTAGGTGAAGGGACGAGGGAGATAGCGTTGCATCAACTATGTGATGATATAGAATATATCATATTGTTCCAGCCCTAATACGTCTACAATTGCTAACCGCACCATGTTTTTGTTGCAACAGTCATGTTCTAACGCTATGAAATACTAAACGATATCAGTTGCGTGTTGCTATTCCTGCTAGTTGATGAAAAATTACTACAATTACATAACGCATAGCAGCATTTGAAAGCAGCATTTGAACGCGAAACTTACATAAATTCTGGTAATATTTGGATAAATCACTCTGTTTCAGCCTTAATAACTTTGCAAGGACTAGTAACAAGAGGTTTGTGTTGCAAGGGTCGTATTCAGAGGTGTACACATACTAAGACAGCTGAGATATGTGTTACAATTGTTACTAGTTCATTAATTATTAATACGATTACATAGCGTGCTTGGCACATGCAACTTGTAAAAATTAGCGGAAATTAAGGAAAAGATCGCTATGTTCCAGCATTAATAACGTTTCAACGGCCACTAGCAACAGCTTTCTGTTGCATGGTTGGTGTTCATAGATTATGAAATACTAAGAAACTCGAGTTTTGCTTTGCTACTTCTATTAATTATTTAATTATTAATACGCTTGCATAGCGTGTTGAATGTGATAATTGTAAAAAAATACAGGAAAATATTGAATATTATGGAAGTGGACCACTTGAATTTTATTGATGGCGATTCTCAAATACAGGGCTCTTAGAGACAGTAACAATTTTCGCTAAGACGGAGATGCTGATGTATGATGACGGTGGTTCTTAGCTCAAATACGTTCTATGACCACCTCTGTAAGTGAACCGCTTGAGTGGTGGTTCTCAAACCCATTGCTATTACAGTATAGGACCCTACATCTACGCACTTAATTAGCCTAATGCATTAGACTACCTATCTAAGGTGGACCACTTGAGTCTTATTGGTGATGCTTCTAAAAAACATTGCTATTTGTGGTTATTGTGAAACATGTTGCATCTTAAACCAGCCATGGATCCCGGAATGCTATGACCTTTGTCATATCAGCGTGGGCATAGATGAACGAGTGTTTGAAAACTAGAAGATAATCTGTCCATAAACGGCCGAGATATGAACTTCCGAAATTACTACATCAGATATAGCAAAGGTCTAATTTCAGAGGTGTTCCTTAATAGACAGGTTAGATCTGTTACAGTTTCCGCTGTCGAGCAGATTTATGGTGACAACTTTAGATTTCACACTCCTGTTCCTTGTAGCCGAATGTCCAAGTTTATTTAGCAACATGGTTTGGTAGACTGAGTTGTTTCTTTAAAAATAATTTGACTGAAGGTCATTGCTGCGGGAGGAACAACTTTCAGTCAAACACATTACACAAAATTCAACAACATAGATGTCAGAGCACACAATAATATCTTAAATATTTAGGCATCAGCGGAAAAGAGGTCAATCTAGTAATAATCATTTTATATAGCTTTCATGATAAAGCTCCATCAGATGGATATTCAGGCTTATAACCAGGAAGATATTTATTACCCAAAGACGAACACGTGCTCTGGCGCCAAAAGATGGTTATTCTTTAAAAGGGGTGGTGGTATGACGAGAAGCCGTAAGCAACCACCATCTTTTGGTTCAAAAACCCTGCATAGTATAGCGAATAAGTTGTATTAACTGACTATCTGTCTTTAACAACCACTTTTTGATGGACCATACAGTGCCCATTATAAACAGGCTTGAGTGATCTTGCACACTTAAATGCGCTATTATACTCTTCTCTTAATAGAGCGGATTAGTGATTTAGCTTTTAACACTTTGAACCCTAACGTGCTAAAATCTTGTTTTCCTGATAATACTAGAAGTATTGTGTAAGTTGATGAATGTATTGAAAGAGATGTGACTGGAAACTGTGGCCACAGCCGTCATATATCCCTACCCAGGCATCCAACAAGTTTCAGAATGTTATCTATTCAGTTTTCTTGAATTGACAAATGCGTGGCGTGGCGTGTTTCAATACTAGAAGCGTGACAGTAAAAGTAGTTCCTGTCTCAATTAGCTACATCAGTTGGTGACAACTTTAGATTTCACCCTTTACCCCTTCTTCAGTGCATCTGAAATTGTCTTGCGAAATGTCCATTTGCAAACTAAGAGAAGACTATTTATGAACGTTTACAACTGGAATGATTAGATCGATAACTGAGCCAGTCACTCCAGTGGTAAACTTTCAAGATAGTCTTCTCTTGGTCTACAAATGGATATTTTCCATGAGAAAATTTAAATTTTCTTGAACAAATTTAAAAATTGGATCAGAAAGGCAATCTTAACAGTCTATTTAAAAAAGCTACCATCGCAACTCCTCCTAGCCCATTTCACGCAGAAACTTGAAACTTCTGGTATGATTACACATATGGCCACGGCTGTGCATGGAACTTTTGAAAGTTTGTCATGACGCCAAGGGGTGGGGACTGTGGGTAAAAAATCTAATTTATGCAAAGGTGGTCATGTCACATATCATTGTCAAGCCAATGATGAATGGACTACAATACAAGGAATTATTTTTATCTTGGGTCCAACTTAGCGTAGGGGGCGGGGACACAAGTGGGCACCAATCGATTGTAACGCAACTCGTCCTAGACCATTTCACAGAGACCTTTAAACCTTCGGTATGATTACACATGTTGCGAGGAATGTGCATGGCACTTTTGAAATTTTGTCATGACCGCAGGGGGTGGGGACTGTGAGTCAAAAATTTAATTTATCCAAACATGGTCATGTCACATATCATTTTGAAGCCAATGATGAGTAGACTACAGTACAAGGAATTATTTCGATCTTGGGGCTAACCGAGGGTAGTGGGGATCAAAAGTGGGCACCAATCGATTGTTACACAACTCCTCCTAGACCATTTCACATAGAAGCGTGAAACTTTTGGTATCATTGCACATATGGACAGGGATTTGCATGACACTTGGAATTTTGGCATGACCCCAAAGGTCATGTTGCATATCATTTTCAAGCCGATGGTAAGTAGTCTACAGTACAAGGAATTATTTTGATCTTGGGTCAAACTGAGGGTGGGAGGCGGGGTCAAAATCTCAAAAGTGGGCACCAATCAAATGTAAAGCAACTCCTAGACCTCTTCAGATAGAAACTAGAAACTTTGGAGATGATTGCACATCTGGCCAGTGATTTGCATGACACTTTAAATTATATCATGAACCCCAGGGTGTGGGGACTGTGGGTAAAAAATTTAATTTATCCAAAGGTGGTCATGTCACATATCATTTTCAGGCCAACGATGAGTAGACAACAATACAAGGAATTATTTTGAACTTGCGTCAAACTGAGGGTATAAGGCGGGGTCAAAGGTAAGCACAAATCGATTGTCATGCAACTCCTAGAGCATTTGACATCTAAATATGTATTATACTGATTGTTTTTTAAAATGTTTCTTCTTTTTTCAGACTATGAACTTTAATTATGTTTGGACCATTTGCCAGTTGTCATTAAATGACTTCACGTTACTCCTGGGCAGATAAGCTTTATGGTTCAGTCTCCAAGCTATGCTTGCCCAATGGGTAGTACCACCGGTGTTTCGAATTCACATGTTGATTGTCAAATTTCAAAATGTGACTATCCGGTGGTCCATCATATCCTGTGATGTACAATTAATATACAGTACAGGTCAGCTATTTGCTATCTTCTGATAGGTCTTGTGGAATTTTGGTATGACCCCAAGTGATGGGAAATGTGGAGTAAAAAATAAAAATTTTCCAAAGGTGGTCATGTCACATATCATTTTGAAGCTTGTAGTTAGTAGACTACAGTACAACACATTATTTTGTTCTTGAGTCAATCTGCGGGCAGTGAGCAGGAGTCAAATGGGCAATCTAATTCTATATATGTACATGGCTTGGATATTGTTTCTTCACAGAATAGTTAGTCCTGCGCAGACCGGGTCCTGCAGCAGCCGGTTCCTTGGGTAACTTAAAAATGCAAGATATTGCTATCTTCTAATACCTCTTGTCCTGCTAGTTACTTCTCCCGAAGCACCAGGTATAGAACAGTCAAACTGGTTCCATGTTACCAGATTTAGTGTCCAAAGAAATCCCTGATTAACCTGTTTACTGCTGAATGACCAATCATCTAGCTGATTTTGTGACCAGTTTTGTGTATATAGATCTTCTCCAAAACCACCTAGGCGATTGATCAGAAAGACAAGAAATATTATCTAAAGAAGTTCTAGAAAAACAGAGTTTCACCAGATAACTAGATTGTACATGAAGTACAAGAAAAGAATGTCTAGTTCGAGTGCAGCTATTCTTGGAAGCCGTATATCTGTTCATGGAACAGATCTAGTTATTATTATTATTATTATTATTATTATTCCGCCGCCAGCCATTTCCAGCAAGTAGATTGAACAAAAACTCCGAAACCAGCAGGTCAATCAATATAAGACTCGGGAGCTATGGTCTAGATGCCAACTAGGATCGAAATTAATCAAAGAGAACATGATGCACTCAGGGATTTGGCGGCCATCTTGATGACGTCATAAATGACAAAATAATCTTCTCCTCTGGAACTTCTGAAGCGATCTGGCTAAAATTTGGGGAATTTAATAAGTCAATGGCGGCAAGTGAAATTTGTTCGCAAAAACTTGATTGCTCAAACAGTCTCGGCACCGTGGACCAATCAAGTTCGCGGCCATTTTGAACTTTTTTATTTGATGGATTTTGATGGGAAAAATTGCTATACATATGCTAGTTGACCGTCTGCAGAGTGTGTGTGAAAATGAATGAGATCTAGTTGTAAAGTGCAGAAATATTTAGATTTTAATTTTCCTCTTCATTATGTAGTAGAAGACAGTTTGCTAGAGTCTCTAATAAAAATGATTAATGTGACATTTTATTGTCATTTTATATCTGGTTACCATGGGGGTAACAAATGGCATTTGCTACTGTAAGTGCTCTAGGTAAACATATTAATATAATAGGGATTTAATTGCCATTTAATACCAATTGACAACCTGGCTGATTAGCCCATGAACTTAGTAATGCCAATATAAAACTTGCACTTATTGTAGATGCTAAGGATACATGCTGACTATTTTTCAAAACAATTTGACTGAAAGTTGTTCCTGCCTATTAACCCTTCAACTAGTAAAATAATAGATTGGTATTAACCTTTATACTGCAGAATGCTAACTTTTACTTGGAATCCTTCTAAAAATTGTTCTGAATATTCTCTTTTATCATTATTATTATTATTACTATTCCTCTTCTATCGGCTTCTTTTGAGCCATGGATCCCGGAATGCTATGACCTTTGTCATATCAGCGTGGGCATAGATGAACGAGTGTTTGAAAACTAGAAGATAATCTGTCCATAAACGGCCGAGATATGAACTTCCGAAATTACTACATCAGATATAGCAAAGGTCTAATTTCAGAGGTGTTCCTTAATAGACAGGTTAGATCTGTTACAGTTTCCGCTGTCGAGCAGACTTATGGTGACAACTTTAGATTTCACACTCCTGTTCCTTGTAGCCGAATGTCCAAGTTTATTTAGCAACATGGTTTGGTAGACTGAGTTGTTTCTTTAAAAATAATTTGACTGAAGGTCATTGCTGCGGGAGGAACAACTTTCAGTCAAACACATTACAAAAAATTCAACAACATAGATGTCAGAGCACACAATAATATCTTAAATATTTAGGCATCAGCGGAAAAAGATCAATCTAGTAATAATGATTTTATATAGCTTTCATGATAAAGCTCCATCAGATGGAAATTCAGGCTTGTAGTCAGAAAGATATTTATTACCCAAAGACGAACACGTGCTCTGGCGCCAAAAGATGGTTATTCTTTAAAAGGGGTGGTGGTATGACGAGAAGCCGTAAGCAACCACCATCTTTTGGTCCAAAACCTCTGCATAGTATAGCGAATAAGTTGTATTAACTGACTATCTGTCTTTAACAACCACTTTTTGATGGACCATACAGTGCCCATTATAAACAGGCTTGAGTGATCTTGCCCACTTAAATGCGCTATTATACTCTTCTCTTAATACAGCGGATTAGTGATCCGCTATTATACTCTTCTCTTAATAGAGCGGATTAGTGATTTAGCTGTTAACACTTTGAACCCTAAAGTGCTAAAATCTTATTTTCCTGATAATACTAGTAGTATTGCTTAAGTTGATGAATGTATTGAAAGAAATTTTACTGGAAACTGTGGCCACAGCCGTCATATATCCCTACCCAAGCCCTCCAACCAGTTTCAGAATCTTATCTATTCAGTTTTCTTGAATTGACAAGAAGTTCGATATGCATACGGACATTTTCCAAGACTACCACAGAAGCCGTTTTGGGCAGCGTAAGCGTTAAAGAGTTAGCTAGATAGATAGAGTTATTACACAATAGGCAATTGACATTTGAGTGAATACAATGCTATTTATTATGCATTGCATGGCAGACAAATTATTTGCATTGTGTCCACACAGATGTCGCAACCCCCTCCTCCGACACCCCCACCCCATAAACACACACTTGCAGTGCGCGCATGCTTTGTATGTGGATAACTATTACAAATGTGGTGGAAAAAGTACTATAATATATGCTGACATTTACTCCTTTATTGACCAAGTTTAGTCAATGAAAACATTGTTATTGAAGGCAGCAACAGCGTTCACTAGAACATAGATGCCGATGTTTGTTGATGGTGGTTTTTAAGCATTAGCGGTCAATTGCCGTATAGGACCACTTGACCTTTATTACGGGTTGTTTAAAAAACCCAGCTATTGGTGATTGGTTCTTAACTATTAGCGGCGCAATTATTGCATATGACCCCATATCTAAGTGAACCACTTGAGTTGTGATTCTAAGAACACATTGCTATTCCTGCATAGGACCACCCATCTAAGCGATTATTTAGCCTAATGCATAGGAATACCTATCTAAGGTAGACCACTTGAGTTTTATTGATAACCGCCACGCATATATACGGTTGAAACGAGTCAGAGGGAGAGGGAGGAGAGGGAGGAGAGAGAGAGAGAGAGAGAGAGGGGGGAAGGGTGTGGGGGGGGCTAGTTGAAGGGACGAGGGAGATAGCGTTGCATCAACTATGTGATGATATAGAATATATCATATTGTTTCAGCCCTAATACGTCTACAATTGCTAACCGCAACATGTTTTTGTTGCAACAGTCATGTTCTAACGCTATGAAATACTAAACGATATCAGTTGCGTGTTGCTATTCCTGCTAGTTGATGAAAAATTACTACAATTACATAACGCATAGCAGCATTTGAAAGCAGCATTTGAACGCGAAACTTACATAAATTCTGGTAATATTTGGATAAATCACTCTGTTTCAGCCTTAATAACTTTGCAAGGACTAGTAACAAGAGGTTTGTGTTGCAAGGGTCATATTCAGAGGTGTACACATACTAAGACAGCTGAGATATGTGTTACAATTGTTACTAGTTCATTAATTATTAATACGATTACATAGCGTGCTTGGCACATGCAACTTGTAAAAATTAGCGGAAATTAAGGAAAAGATCGCTATGTTCCAGCATTAATAACGTTTCAACGGCCACTAGCAACAGCTTTCTGTTGCATGGTTGGTGTTCATAGATTATGAAATACTAAGAAACTCGAGTTTTGCTTTGCTACTTCTATTAATTATTTAATTATTAATACGCTTGCATAGCGTGTTGAATGTGATAATTGTAAAAAAATACAGGAAAATATTGAATATTATGGAAGTGGACCACTTGAATTTTATTGATGGCGATTCTCAAATACAGGGCTCTTAGAGACAGTAACAATTTTCGCTAAGACGGAGATGCTGATGTATGATGACGGTGGTTCTTAGCTCAAATACGTTCTATGACCACCTCTGTAAGTGAACCGCTTGAGAGGTGGTTCTCAAACCCATTGCTATTACAGTATAGGACCCTACATCTACGCACTTAATTAGCCTAATGCATTAGACTACCTATCTAAGGTGGACCACTTGAGTCTTATTGGTGATGCTTCTAAAAAACATTGCTATTTGTGGTTATTGTGAAACATGTTGCATCTTAAACCAGCCATGTATCCCGGAATGCTATGACCTTTGTCATATCAGCGTGGGCATAGATGAACGAGTGTTTGAAAACTAGAAGATAATCTGTCCCTAAACGGCCGAGATATGAACTTCCGAAATTACTACATCATATATAGCAAAGGTCTAATTTCAGAGGTGTTCCTTAATAGACATGTTAGATCTGTTACAGTTTCCGCCGTCGAGCAGATTTATGGTGACAACTTTAGATTTCACACTCCTGTTCCTTCTAGCCGAATGTCCAAGTTTATTTAGCAACATGGTTTGGTAGACTGAGTTGTTTCTTTAAAAATAATTTGACTGAAGGTCATTGCTGCGGGAGGAACAACTTTCAGTCAAACACATTACAAATAAATCAACAACATAGATGTCAGAGCACACAATAATATCTTAAATATTTAGACATCAGTGGAAAAAGGTCAATCTAGTAATGATGATTTTATATAGCTTTCATGATAAAGCTCCATCAGATGGAAATTCAGGCTGATAACCAGGAAGATATTTATTACCCAAAGATGAACACGTGCTCTTGCGCCAAAAGATGGTTATTCTTTAAAAGGGGTGGTGGTATGACGAGAAGCCGTAAGCAACCACCATTTTTGGTCCAAAAACGCTGCATAGTATAGCGAATAAGTTGTATTAACTGACTATCTGTCTTTAACAACCACTTTTTGATGGACCATACAGTGCCCATTATAAACAGGCTTGAGTGATCTTGCATGCTTAAATGCGCTATTATACTCTTCTCTTAATAGAGCGGATTTGTGATTTAGCCATTAACACTTTGAACCCTAAAGTGCTAAAATCTTATTTTCCTGATAATACTAGAAGTATTGCGTAAGTTGATGAATGTATTGAAAGAGATGTGACTGGAAACTGTGGCCACAGCCGTCATATATCCCTACCCAAGCCCTCCAACCAGTTTCAGAATCTTATCTATTCAGTTTTCTTGAGTTGACAAATGCCTGGTGTGTTTCAATACTAGAAGCATGACAGTAAAAGTAGTTCCTGTCTCAATTAGCTACATCAGTTGGTGACAACTTTAGATTTCACCCGTTACCCCTTCTTCAGTGTATCTGAAATGGTCTTGCGAAATGTCCATTTGCAAACTAAGAGAAGACTATTTATGAAAATTTACAACTGGAATGATTAGCTCGATAGCCGAGCCAGTCACTCCAGTGGTAAATTTTCAAAATAGTCTTCTCTTGGTCTAGAAATGGATATTTTCCATAAAAAATGTTAATTTTCTTGAACAAATTAAAAAATTTCAACCGAAAGGCAATCTTAACAGTCTATTTAAAATAGCTACCATCGCAACTCCTCCTAGCCCATTTCACGCAGAAACTTGAAACTTCTGATATGATTACACATATGGCCATGGATGTACATAGCACTTTTGAAATTTTGTCATGACGCCAAGGGGGTGGGGACTGTGGGTAAAAAATTTAATTTGTGCAACGGTGGTCATGTCACATATCGTTGTCAAGCCAATGATGAATAGACAACAATACAAGGAATT
>JAVVLW010000755.1:0-75000 GCA_034401795.1 Chaetoderma sp. LZ-2023a
CACATCTAAATGTACGCGTTGTATAGACTAATCCGCCTAATGGAAGACAAATCTAAATGTACACATTCTATAGACTAATCCGCCTAATGTAAGACAAATCTAAATGTACACGTTCTATAGACTAATCCGCCTAATGGAAGACTAATCTAAATGTACACGTTCTATAGACTAATCCACCTAATGGACAAATCTAAATGTACACATACTCTAGACTAATCCGCCTAATGGAAGACTAATCTAAATGTACACGTTCTATAGACTAACCCACCTAATGGAAGACAAATCTAAATGTACACGTTCTATAGACTAATCCGCCTAATGGAAGACAAATCTAAATGTACACGTTCTATAGACTAATCCGCCTAATGGAAGACTAATCTAAATGTACACGTTCTATATACCAATCCGCATAATGGAAGACAAATCTAAATGTACACGTTCTATAGACTAATCCGCCTAATGGAAGACTAATCTAAATGTACACGTTCTATAGACTAATCCGCTGAATGGAAGACAAATCTAGATATATACGTTCTATAGACTAATCCGCCTAATGGAAGACAAATCTAAATATACACATTCTATAGACTAATCCGCCTAATGGAAGACTAATCGAAATGTACACGTTCCATAGACTAATCCACCTAATGGACAAATCTAAATGTACACATACTCTAGACTAATCCGCCTAATGGAAGACTAATCTAAATGTACACGTTCTATAGACTAACCCGCCTAATGGAAGACAAATCTAAATGTACACGTTCTATAGACTAATCCGCCTAATGGAAGACAAATCTAAATGTACACGTTCTATAGACTAATCCGCCTAATGGAAGACTAATCTAAATGTACACGTTCTACAGACTAATCCGCCTAATGGAAGACAAATATAAATGTACACGTTCTATAGATTAATCCGCCTAATGGAAGACTAATCTAAATGTACACATTCTATAGACTAATCCGCCTAATGGAAGACACATCTAAATGTACGCGTTGTATAGACTAATCCGCCTAATGGAAGACAAATCTAAATGTACACATTCTATAGACTAATCCGCCTAATGGAAGACAAATCTAAATGTACACGTTCTATAGACTAATCCGCCTAATGGAAGACTAATCTAAATGTACACGTTCCATAGACTAATCCACCTAATGGACAAATCTAAATGTACACATACTCTAGACTAATCCGCCTAATGGAAGACTAATCTAAATGTACACGTTCTATAGACTAACCCACCTAATGGAAGACAAATCTAAATGTACACGTTCTATAGACTAATCCGCCTAATGGAAGACAAATCTAAATGTACACGTTCTATAGACTAATCCGCCTAATGGAAGACTAATCTAAATGTACACGTTCTACAGACTAATCCGCCTAATGGAAGACAAATATAAATGTACACGTTCTATAGATTAATCCGCCTAATGGAAGACTAATCTAAATGTACACATTCTATAGACTAATCCGCCTAATGGAAGACACATCTAAATGTACGCGTTGTATAGACTAATCCGCCTAATGGAAGACAAATCTAAATGTACACGTTCTATAGACTAATCCGCCTAATGTAAGACAAATCTAAATGTACACGTTCTATAGACTAATCCGCCTAATGGAAGACAAATCTAAATGTACACGTTCTACAGACTAATCCGCCTAATGGAAGACAAATATAAATGCACACGTTCTATAGACTAATCCGCCTAATGGAACACAAATCTAAATGTACACGTTCTAGGACTAATACGCCTAATGGGAGACAAATCTAAATGTACACGTTCTATAGACCAATCCGCATAATGGAAGACAAATCTAAATGTACACGTTCTATAGACTAATCCGCCTAATGGAAGACTAATCTAAATGTACACGTTCTATAGACTAATCCGCCGAATGGAAGACAAATCTAGATATATACGTTCTATAGACTAATCCGCCTAATGGAAGACAAATCTAAATATACACATTCTATAGACTAATCCGCCTAATGGAAGACAAATCTAAATGTACACATTCTATAGACTAATCCGCCTAATGGAAGACTAATCTAAATGTACACGTTCTATAGACTAATCCACCTAATGGACAAATCTAAATGTACACGTTCTATAGACTAATCCGCCTAATGGAAGACTAACCTAAATGTACACGTTCTATAGACTAATCCGCCTAATGGAAGACAAATCTAAATATACACATTCTATAGACTAATCCGCCTAATGGAAGACTAATCTAAATGTACACGTTCTATAGAATAATCCACCTAATGGACAAATCTAAATGTACACATTCTCTAGACTAATCCGCCTAATGGAAGACAAATCTAAATGTACACGTTCTATAGACTAATCCGCCTAATGGAAGACAAATCTAAATGTACACGTTCTATAGACTAATCCGCCTAATGGAAGACTAATCTAAATGTACACGTTTTATAGACTAATTCGCCTAATGGAAGACTAATCTAAATGTACACGTTCTATAGACTAATCCGCCTAATGGAAGACTAATCTAAATGCACACGTTCTATAGACTAATCCGCCTAATGGAAGACAAATCTAAATGTACACGTTCTATAGACTAATCCACCTAATGGACAAATCTAAATGTACACCTATAGACTAATCCACCTAATGGAAGACAAATGTAAATGTACACATTCTATAGACTAATCCACCTAATGGAACACAAATCTAAATGTACACGTTATATAGACTAATCCGCCTAATGGCAGACTAATCTAAATGTACACGTTCTATAGACTAATCCGCCTAATGGAAGACTAATCTAAATGCACACGTTCTATAGACTAATCCGCCTAATGGAACACAAATCTAAATGTACACGTTCTATAGACTAATCCGCCTAATGGAAGACAAATCTAAATGTACACGTTCTACAGACTAATCTGCCTAATGGAAGACAAATATAAATGCACACGTTCTATAGACTAATCCGCCTAATGGAACACAAATCTAAATGTACACGTTCTAGGACTAATACGCCTAATGGGAGACAAATCTTAATGTACACGTTCTATAGACCAATCCGCATAATGGAAGACAAATCTAAATGTACACGTTCTATAGACTAATCCGCCTAATGGAAGACTAATCTAAATGTACACGTTCTATAGACTAATCCACCTAATGGAAGACTAATCTAGATGTACACATTCTATAGACTAATCGCCTAATGGAAGACTAATCTAAATGTACACGTTCTATAGAATAATTCGCCTAATGGAAGACTAATCTAAATGTACACGTTCTATAGACTAATCCGCCTAATGTCAGACTAATCTAAATGTACACGTTCTATAGACTAATCCGCCTAATGGAAGACTAATCTAAATGCACACGTTCTATAGACTAATCCGCCTAATGGAAGACAAATCTAAATGTACACGTTCTATAGACTAATCCACCTAATGGACAAATCTAAATGTACACATTCTATAGACTAATCCGCCTAATGGAAGACAAATCTAAATATACACGTTCTATAGACGAATCCGCCTAATGGAAGACTAATCTAAATGCACACATTCTATAGACTAATCCGCCTAATGGAAGACAAATCTAAATGTACACGTTCTATAGACTAATCCGCCTAATGGAAGACAAATATAAATGCACACGTTCTATAGACTAATCCGCCTAATGGAAAACAAATCTAAATATACACATTCTATAGACTAATCCGCCTAATGGAAGACAAATCTAAATATACACATTCTATAGACTAA
This sequence comes from Chaetoderma sp. LZ-2023a, assembly GCA_034401795.1. Taxonomy (NCBI): domain Eukaryota; kingdom Metazoa; phylum Mollusca; class Caudofoveata; order Chaetodermatida; family Chaetodermatidae; genus Chaetoderma; species Chaetoderma sp. LZ-2023a. The sequence goes on from JAVVLW010000755.1 coordinate 3,765, forward strand.
TCCGCCTAATGGAAGACTAATCTAAATGTACACGTTCTATAGACTAATCCACCTAATGGACAAATCTAAATGTACACATTCTCTAGACTAATCCGCCTAATGGAAGACAAATCTAAATGTACACGTTCTATAGACTAATCCGCCTAATGGAAGACAAATCCTAAATGTACACGTTCTATAGACTAATCCGCCTAATGGAAGACTAATCTAAATGTACACGTTCTATAGACTAATCCGCCTAATGGAAGACTAATCTAAATGTACACGTTCTATAGACTAATCCGCCTAATGGAAGACTAATCTAAATGTACACGTTCTATAGACTAATCCGCCTAATGGAAAACAAATCTAAATATACACATTCTATAGACTAATCCGCCTAATGGAAGACAAATCTAAATATACACATTCTATAGACTAATCCGCCTAATGGAAGACTAATCTAAATGTACACGTTCTATAGACTAATCCACCTAATGGACAAATCTAAATGTACACATTCTCTAGACTAATCCGCCTAATGGAAGACAAATCTAAATGTACACGTTCTATAGACTAATCCGCCTAATGGAAGACAAATCTAAATGTACACGTTCTATAGACTAATCCGCCTAATGGAAGACTAATCTAAATGTACACGTTCTATAGACTAATTCCGCCTAATGGAAGACTAATCTAAATGTACACGTTCTATAGACTAATCCGCCTAATGGAAGACTAATCTAAATGCACACGTTCTATAGACTAATCCGCCTAATGGAAGACAAATCTAAATATACACATTCTATAGACTAATCCGCCTAATGGAAGACAAATCTAAATATACACATTCTATAGACTAATCCGCCTAATGGAAGACTAATCTAAATGTACACGTTCTATAGACTAATCCACCTAATGGACAAATCTAAATGTACACATTCTCTAGACTAATCCGCCTAATGGAAGACAAATCTAAATGTACACGTTCTATAGACTAATCCGCCTAATGGAAGACAAATCTAAATGTACACGTTCTATAGACTAATCCGCCTAATGGAAGACTAATCTAAATGTACACGTTCTATAGACTAATTCGCCTAATGGAAGACTAATCTAAATGTACACGTTCTATAGACTAATCCGCCTAATGGAAGACTAATCTAAATGCACACGTTCTATAGACTAATCCGCCTAATGGAAGACAAATCTAAATGTACACGTTCTATAGACTAATCCACCTAATGGACAAATCTAAATGTACACGTTCTATAGACTAATCCACCTAATGGAAGACAAATCTAAATGTACACATTCTATAGACTAATCCACCTAATGGAACACAAATCTAAATGTACACGTTATATAGACTAATCCGCCTAATGGCAGACTAATCTAAATGTACACGTTCTATAGACTAATCCGCCTAATGGAACACAAATCTAAATGTACACGTTCTATAGACTAATCCGCCTAATGGAAGACAAATCTAAATGTACACGTTCTACAGACTAATCTGCCTAATGGAAGACAAATATAAATGCACACGTTCTATAGACTAATCCGCCTAATGGAACACAAATCTAAATGTACACGTTCTAGGACTAATACGCCTAATGGGAGACAAATCTTAATGTACACGTTCTATAGACCAATCCGCATAATGGAAGACAAATCTAAATGTACACGTTCTATAGACTAATCCGCCTAATGGAAGACTAATCTAAATGTACACGTTCTATAGACTAATCCACCTAATGGACAAATCTAAATGTACACATTCTCTAGACTAATCCGCCTAATGGAAGACAAATCTAAATGTACACGTTCTATAGACTAATCCGCCTAATGGAAGACAAATCTAAATGTACACGTTCTATAGACTAATCCGCCTAATGGAAGACTAATCTAAATGTACACGTTCTATAGACTAATTCGCCTAATGGAAGACTAATCTAAATGTACACGTTCTATAGACTAATCCGCCTAATGGAAGACTAATCTAAATGCACACGTTCTATAGACTAATCCGCCTAATGGAAGACAAATCTAAATGTACACGTTCTATAGACTAATCCACCTAATGGACAAATCTAAATGTACACGTTCTATAGACTAATCCACCTAATGGAAGACAAATCTAAATGTACACATTCTATAGACTAATCCACCTAATGGAACACAAATCTAAATGTACACGTTATATAGACTAATCCGCCTAATGGCAGACTAATCTAAATGTACACGTTCTATAGACTAATCCGCCTAATGGAACACAAATCTAAATGTACACGTTCTATAGACTAATCCGCCTAATGGAAGACAAATCTAAATGTACACGTTCTACAGACTAATCTGCCTAATGGAAGACAAATATAAATGCACACGTTCTATAGACTAATCCGCCTAATGGAACACAAATCTAAATGTACACGTTCTAGGACTAATACGCCTAATGGGAGACAAATCTTAATGTACACGTTCTATAGACCAATCCGCATAATGGAAGACAAATCTAAATGTACACGTTCTATAGACTAATCCGCCTAATGGAAGACTAATCTAAATGTACACGTTCTATAGACTAATCCAGCTAATGGAAGACTAATCTAGATGTACACATTCTATAGACTAATCGCCTAATGGAAGACTAATCTAAATGTACACGTTCTATAGACTAATTCGCCTAATGGAAGACTAATCTAAATGTACACGTTCTATAGACTAATCCGCCTAATGTCAGACTAATCTAAATGTACACGTTCTATAGACTAATCCGCCTAATGGAACACAAATCTAAATGTACACGTTCTATAGACTAATCCGCCTAATGGAAGACAAATCTAAATGTACACGTTCTACAGACTAATCTGCCTAATGGAAGACAAATATAAATGCACACGTTCTATAGACTAATCCACCTAATGGAACACAAATCTAAATGTACACGTTCTAGGACTAATACGCCTAATGGGAGACAAATCTAAATGTACACGTTCTATATACCAATCCGCATAATGGAAGACAAATCTAAATGTACACGTTCTATAGACTAATCCGCCTAATGGAAGACTAATCTAAATGTACACGTTCTATAGACTAATCCGCTGAATGGAAGACAAATCTAGATATATACGTTCTATAGACTAATCCGCCTAATGGAAGACAAATCTAAATATACACATTCTATAGACTAATCCGCCTAATGGAAGACTAATCTAAATGTACACGTTCCATAGACTAATCCACCTAATGGACAAATCTAAATGTACACATACTCTAGACTAATCCGCCTAATGGAAGACTAATCTAAATGTACACGTTCTATAGACTAACCCGCCTAATGGAAGACAAATCTAAATGTACACGTTCTATAGACTAATCCGCCTAATGGAAGACAAATCTAAATGTACACGTTCTATAGACTAATCCGCCTAATGGAAGACTAATCTAAATGTACACGTTCTACAGACTAATCCGCCTAATGGAAGACAAATATAAATGTACACGTTCTATAGATTAATCCGCCTAATGGAAGACTAATCTAAATGTACACATTCTATAGACTAATCCGCCTAATGGAAGACACATCTAAATGTACGCGTTGTATAGACTAATCCGCCTAATGGAAGACAAATCTAAATGTACACATTCTATAGACTAATCCGCCTAATGTAAGACAAATCTAAATGTACACGTTCTATAGACTAATCCGCCTAATGGAAGACTAATCTAAATGTACACGTTCCATAGACTAATCCACCTAATGGACAAATCTAAATGTACACATACTCTAGACTAATCCGCCTAATGGAAGACTAATCTAAATGTACACGTTCTATAGACTAATCCGCCTAATGGAAGACAAATCTAAATGTACACGTTCTATAGACTAATCCGCCTAATGGAAGACAAATCTAAATGTACACGTTCTATAGACTAATCCGCCTAATGGAAGACAAATCTAAATGTACACGTTCTATAGACTAATCCGCCTAATGGAAGACTAATCTAAATGTACACGTTCTATAGACTAATCCGCCTAATGGAAGACAAATCTAAATGTACACGTTCTATAGACTAATCCGCCTAATGGAAGACTAATCTAAATGTACACGTTCTATAGACTAATCCGCTGAATGGAAGACAAATCTAGATATATACGTTCTATAGACTAATCCGCCTAATGGAAGACAAATCTAAATATACACATTCTATAGACTAATCCGCCTAATGGAAGACTAATCTAAATGTACACGTTCCATAGACTAATCCACCTAATGGACAAATCTAAATGTACACATACTCTAGACTAATCCGCCTAATGGAAGACTAATCTAAATGTACACGTTCTATAGACTAACCCGCCTAATGGAAGACAAATCTAAATGTACACGTTCTATAGACTAATCCGCCTAATGGAAGACAAATCTAAATGTACACGTTCTATAGACTAATCCGCCTAATGGAAGACTAATCTAAATGTACACGTTCTACAGACTAATCCGCCTAATGGAAGACAAATATAAATGTACACGTTCTATAGATTAATCCGCCTAATGGAAGACTAATCTAAATGTACACATTCTATAGACTAATCCGCCTAATGGAAGACACATCTAAATGTACGCGTTGTATAGACTAATCCGCCTAATGGAAGACAAATCTAAATGTACACATTCTATAGACTAATCCGCCTAATGTAAGACAAATCTAAATGTACACGTTCTATAGACTAATCCGCCTAATGGAAGACTAATCTAAATGTACACGTTCCATAGACTAATCCACCTAATGGACAAATCTAAATGTACACATACTCTAGACTAATCCGCCTAATGGAAGACTAATCTAAATGTACACGTTCTATAGACTAACCCACCTAATGGAAGACAAATCTAAATGTACACGTTCTATAGACTAATCCGCCTAATGGAAGACTAATCTAAATGTACACGTTCTATAGACTAATCCGCCTAATGGAAGACAAATATAAATGTACACGTTCTATAGATTAATCCGCCTAATGGAAGACAAATCTAAATATACACATTCTATAGACTAATCCGCCTAATGGAAGACTAATCTAAATGTACACGTTCCATAGACTAATCCGCCTAATGGAAGACAAATCTAAATGTACACGTTCTATAGACTAATCCGCCTAATGGAAGACTAATCTAAATGTACACGTTCTATAGACTAATCCGCCTAATGGAAGACAAATCTAAATGTACACGTTCTATAGACTAATCCGCCTAATGGAAGACAAATCTAAATGTACACGTTCTATAGACTAATCCGCCTAATGGAAGACTAATCTAAATGTACACGTTCTAGGACTAATACGCCTAATGGGAGACAAATCTAAATGTACACGTTCTATAGACCAATCCGCATAATGGAAGACAAATCTAAATGTACACGTTCTATAGACTAATCCGCCTAATGGAAGACTAATCTAAATGTACACGTTCTATAGACTAATCCGCCTAATGGAAGACAAATCTAAATGTACACATTCTATAGACTAATCCGCCTAATGTAAGACAAATCTAAATGTACACGTTCTATAGACTAATCCGCCTAATGGAAGACTAATCTAAATGTACACGTTCCATAGACTAATCCACCTAATGGACAAATCTAAATGTACACATACTCTAGACTAATCCGCCTAATGGAAGACTAATCTAAATGTACACGTTCTATAGACTAACCCACCTAATGGAAGACAAATCTAAATGTACACGTTCTATAGACTAATCCGCCTAATGGAAGACAAATCTAAATGTACACGTTCTATAGACTAATCCGCCTAATGGAAGACTAATCTAAATGTACACGTTCTACAGACTAATCCGCCTAATGGAAGACAAATATAAATGTACACGTTCTATAGATTAATCCGCCTAATGGAAGACTAATCTAAATGTACACATTCTATAGACTAATCCGCCTAATGGAAGACACATCTAAATGTACGCGTTGTATAGACTAATCCGCCTAATGGAAGACAAATCTAAATGTACACATTCTATAGACTAATCCGCCTAATGTAAGACAAATCTAAATGTACACCTTCTATAGACTAATCCGCCTAATGGAAGACAAATCTAAATGTACACGTTCTACAGACTAATCCGCCTAATGGAAGACAAATATAAATGCACACGTTCTATAGACTAATCCGCCTAATGGAACACAAATCTAAATGTACACGTTCTAGGACTAATACGCCTAATGGGAGACAAATCTAAATGTACACGTTCTATAGACCAATCCGCATAATGGAAGACAAATCTAAATGTACACGTTCTATAGACTAATCCGCCTAATGGAAGACTAATCTAAATGTACACGTTCTATAGACTAATCCGCCGAATGGAAGACAAATCTAGATATATACGTTCTATAGACTAATCCGCCTAATGGAAGACAAATCTAAATATACACATTCTATAGACTAATCCGCCTAATGGAAGACAAATCTAAATATACACATTCTATAGACTAATCCGCCTAATGGAAGACTAATCTAAATGTACACGTTCTATAGACTAATCCACCTAATGGACAAATCTAAATGTACACATTCTCTAGACTAATCCGCCTAATGGAAGACTAACCTAAATGTACACGTTCTATAGACTAACCCGCCTAATGGAAGACAAATCTAAATGTACACGTTCTATAGACTAATCCGCCTAATGGAAGACAAATCTAAATGTACACGTTCTATAGACTAATCCGCCTAATGGAAGACTAATCTAAATGTACACGTTCTACAGACTAATCCGCCTAATGGAAGACAAATATAAATGTACACATTCTATAGACTAATCCGCCTAATGGAAGACACATCTAAATGTACGCGTTGTATAGACTAATCCGCCTAATGGAAGACAAATCTAAATGTACACGTTGTATGGACTAATCCGCCTAAAGGAAGACAAATCTAAATGTACACGTTCTAAGACTAATACTCCTAATGGGAGACAAATCTAAATGTACACGTTCTATAGACTAATCCGCCTAATGGAAGACTAATCTAAATCTACACATTCTATAGACTAATCCGCCTAATGGAAGACTAATCTAAATGTACACGTTCTATAGACTAATTCGCCTAATGGAAGACTAATCTGAATGCACACGTTCTATAGACTAATCCACCTAATGGACCACAAATCTAAATGTACACGTTCTATAGACTAATCCGCCTAATGGAACACAAATCTAAATGTACACATTCTATAGACTAATCCGCCTAATGGAAGACAAATCTAAATATACACGTTCTATAGACGAATCCGCCTAATGGAAGACTAATCTAAATGCACACATTCTATAGACTAATCTGCCTAATGGAACACAAATCTAAATGTACACGTTCTATAGACTAATCCGCCTAATGGAAGACAAATATAAATGCACACGTTCTATAGACTAATCCGCATAATGGAAGACAAATCTAAATGTACACGTTCTATAGACTAATCTGCCGAATGGAAGACAAATCTAGATATATACGTTCTATAGACTAATCCGCCTAATGGAAGACAAATCTAAATATACACATTCTATAGACTAATCCGCCTAATGGAAGACAAATCTAAATATACACATTCTATAGACTAATCCGCCTAATGGAAGACTAATCTAAATGTACACGTTCTATAGAATAATCCACCTAATGGACAAATCTAAATGTACACATTCTCTAGACTAATCCGCCTAATGGAAGACAAATCTAAATGTACACGTTCTATAGACTAATCCGCCTAATGGAAGACAAATCTAAATGTACACGTTCTATAGACTAATCCGCCTAATGGAAGACTAATCTAAATGTACACGTTCTATAGACTAATTCGCCTAATGGAAGACTAATCTAAATGTACACGTTCTATAGACTAATCCGCCTAATGGAAGACTAATCTAAATGCACACGTTCTATAGACTAATCCGCCTAATGGAAGACAAATCTAAATGTACACGTTCTATAGACTAATCCACCTAATGGACAAATCTAAATGTACACCTATAGACTAATCCACCTAATGGAAGACAAATGTAAATGTACACATTCTATAGACTAATCCACCTAATGGAACACAAATCTAAATGTACACGTTATATAGACTAATCCGCCTAATGGCAGACTAATCTAAATGTACACGTTCTATAGACTAATCCGCCTAATGGAAGACAAATCTAAATGTACACGTTCTACAGACTAATCTGCCTAATGGAAGACAAATATAAATGCACACGTTCTATAGACTAATCCGCCTAATGGAACACAAATCTAAATGTACACGTTCTAGGACTAATACGCCTAATGGGAGACAAATCTTAATGTACACGTTCTATAGACCAATCCGCATAATGGAAGACAAATGTAAATGTACACGTTCTATAGACTAATCCGCCTAATGGAAGACTAAACTAAATGTACACGTTCTATAGACTAATCCACCTAATGGAAGACTAATCTAGATGTACACATTCTATAGACTAATCGCCTAATGGAAGACTAATCTAAATGTACACGTTCTATAGAATAATTCGCCTAATGGAAGACTAATCTAAATGTACACGTTCTATAGACTAATCCGCCTAATGGAAGACTAATCTAAATGTACACGTTCTATAGACTAATCCGCCTAATGTCAGACTAATCTAAATGTACACGTTCTATAGACTAATCCGCCTAATGGAACACAAATCTAAATGTACACGTTCTATAGACTAATCCGCCTAATGGAAGACAAATATAAATGCACACGTTCTATAGACTAATCCACCTAATGGAACACAAATCTAAATGTACATGTTCTAGGACTAATACGCCTAATGGGAGACAAATCTAAATGTACACGTTCTATATACCAATCCGCATAATGGAAGACAAATCTAAATGTACACGTTCTATAGACTAATCCGCTGAATGGAAGACAAATCTAGATATATACGTTCTATAGACTAATCCGCCTAATGGAAGACAAATCTAAATATACACATTCTATAGACTAATCCGCCTAATGGAAGACTAATCTAAATGTACACGTTCCATAGACTAATCTACCTAATGGACAAATCTAAATGTACACATACTCTAGACTAATCCGCCTAATGGAAGACTAATCTAAATGTACACGTTCTATAGACTAACCCACCTAATGGAAGACAAATCTAAATGTACACGTTCTATAGACTAATCCGCCTAATGTAAGACAAATCGAAATGTACACGTTCTATAGACTAATCCGCCTAATGGAAGACAAATCTAAATGTACACGTTCTACAGACTAATCCGCCTAATGGAAGACAAATATAAATGCACACGTTCTATAGACTAATCCGCCTAATGGAACACAAATCTAAATGTACACGTTCTAGGACTAATACGCCTAATGGGAGACAAATCTAAATGTACACGTTCTATAGACCAATCCGCATAATGGAAGACAAATCTAAATGTACACGTTCTATAGACTAATCCGCCTAATGGAAGACTAATCTAAATGTACACGTTCTATAGACTAATCCACCTAATGGAAGACTAATCTAGATGTACACATTCTATAGACTAATCGCCTAATGGAAGACTAATCTAAATGTACACGTTCTATAGACTAATCCGCCTAATGGAAGACTAATCTAAATGCACACGTTCTATAGACTAATCCGCCTAATGGAAGACAAATCTAAATGTAAACGTTCTATAGACTAATCCGCGTAATGGAAGACAAATCTAAATGTACACGTTCTATAGAATAATCCGCCTAATGGCAGACTAATCTAAATGTACACGTTCTATAGACTAATCCGCCTAATGGAAGACTAATCTAAATGCACACGTTCTATAGACTAATCCGCCTAATGGACAAATCTAAATGTACACGTTCTATAGACTAATCCACCTAATGGACAAATCTAAATGTACACATTCTATAGACTAATCCGCCTAATGGAAGACAAATCTAAATGTACACGTTCTATAGACTAATCCGCCTAATGGAAGACAAATCTAAATGTACACATTCTATAGACTAATCCGCCTAATGTAAGACAAATCTAAATGTACACGTTCTATAGACTAATCCGCCTAATGGAAGACTAATCTAAATGTACACGTTCCATAGACTAATCCACCTAATGGACAAATCTAAATGTACACATACTCTAGACTAATCCGCCTAATGGAAGACTAATCTAAATGTACACGTTCTATAGACTAACCCACCTAATGGAAGACAAATCTAAATGTACACGTTCTATAGACTAATCCGCCTAATGGAAGACAAATCTAAATGTACACGTTCTATAGACTAATCCGCCTAATGGAAGACTAATCTAAATGTACACGTTCTATAGACTAATCCGCCTAATGGAAGACAAATATAAATGTACACGTTCTATAGACTAATCCGCCTAATGGAAGACAAATCTAAATGTACACATTCTATAGACTAATCCGCCTAATGGAAGACAAATCTAAATGTACGCGTTGTATAGACTAATCCGCCTAATGGAAGACAAATCTAAATGTACACGTTCTATAGACTAATCCGCCTAATGTAAGACAAATCTAAATGTACACGTTCTATAGACTAATCCGCCTAATGGAAGACAAATCTAAATGTACACGTTCTATAGACTAATCCGCCTAATGGAAGACAAATATAAATGCACACGTTCTATAGACTAATCCGCCTAATGGAACACAAATCTAAATGTACACGTTCTAGGACTAATACGCCTAATGGGAGACAAATCTAAATGTACACGTTCTATAGACTAATCCGCCTAATGGAAGACAAATCTAAATGTACACGTTCTATAGACTAATCCGCCTAATGGAAGACTAATCTAAATGTACACATTCTATAGACTAATCCGCCTAATGGAAGACACATCTAAATGTACGCGTTCTATAGACTAATCCGCCTAATGGAAGACAAATCTAAATGTACACGTTCTATGGACTAATCCGCCTAATGGAAGACAAATCTAAATGTACACGTTCTAAGACTAATACGCCTAATGGGAGACAAATCTAAATGTACACGTTCTATAGACTAATCCGCCTAATGGAAGACTAATCTAAATCTACACATTCTATAGACTAATCCGCCTAATGGAAGACTAATCTAAATGTACACGTTCTATAGACTAATCCGCCTAATGGAAGACTAATCTGAATGCACACGTTCTATAGACTAATCCACCTAATGGACCACAAATCTAAATGTACACGTTCTATAGACTAATCCGCCTAATGGAACACAAATCTAAATGTACACATTCTATAGACTAATCCGCCTAATGGAAGACAAATCTAAATGTACACGTTCTATAGACTAATCCGCCTAATGGAAGACTAATCTAAATGTACACATTCTATAGACTAATCCGCCTAATGGAACACAAATCTAAATGTACACGTTCTATAGACTAATCCGCCTAATGGAAGACAAATATAAATGTACACGTTCTATAGACTAATCCGCATAATGGAAGACAAATCTAAATGTACACGTTCTATAGACTAATCTGCCGAATGGAAGACAAATCTAGATATATACGTTCTATAGACTAATCCGCCTAATGGAAGACAAATCTAAATATACACATTCTATAGACTAATCCGCCTAATGGAAGACAAATCTAAATATACACATTCTATAGACTAATCCGCCTAATGGAAGACTAATCTAAATGTACACGTTCTATAGACTAATCCACCTAATGGAAGACTAATCTAAATGTACACATTCTATAGACTAATCCGCCTAATGGAAGACAAATCTAAATGTACACGTTCTATAGACTAATCCGCCTAATGGAAGACAAATCTAAATGTACACGTTCTATAGACTAATCCGCCTAATGTAAGACAAATCTAAATGTACACGTTCTATAGACTAATCCGCCTAATGGAAGACAAATCTAAATGTACACGTTCTATAGACTAATCCGCCTAATGGAAGACAAATATAAATGCACACGTTCTATAGACTAATCCGCCTAATGGAACACAAATCTAAATGTACACGTTCTAGGACTAATACGCCTAATGGAAGACAAATCTAAATGTACACGTTCTATAGACTAATCCGCCTAATGGAAGACTAATCTAAATGTACACGTTCTATAGACTAATCCGCCTAATGGAAGACTAATCTAAATGTACACATTCTATAGACTAATCCGCCTAATGGAAGACACATCTAAATGTACGCGTTGTATAGACTAATCCGCCTAATGGAAGACAAATCTAAATGTACACGTTGTATGGACTAATCCGCCTAAAGGAAGACAAATCTAAATGTACACGTTCTAAGACTAATACGCCTAATGGGAGACAAATCTAAATGTACACGTTCTATAGACTAATCCGCCTAATGGAAGACTAATCTAAATCTACACATTCTATAGACTAATCCGCCTAATGGAAGACTAATCTAAATGTACACGTTCTATAGACTAATCCGCCTAATGGAAGACTAATCTAAATGTACACGTTCTATAGACTAATCCACCTAATGGAAGACAAATCTAAATGTACACGTTCTATAGACTAATCCGCCTAATGGAACACAAATCTAAATGTACACATTCTATAGACTAATCCGCCTAATGGAAGACAAATCTAAATGTACACGTTCTATAGACTAATCCGCCTAATGGAAGACTAATCTAAATGCACACATTCTATAGACTAATCCGCCTAATGGAACACAAATCTAAATGTACACGTTCTATAGACTAATCCGCCTAATGGAAGACAAATATAAATGCACACGTTCTATAGACTAATCCGCATAATGGAAGACAAATCTAAATGTACACGTTCTATAGACTAATCTGCCGAATGGAAGACAAATCTAGATATATACGTTCTATAGACTAATCCGCCTAATGGAAGACAAATCTAAATATACACATTCTATAGACTAATCCGCCTAATGGAAGACAAATCTAAATATACACATTCTATAGACTAATCCGCCTAATGGAAGACTAATCTAAATGTACACGTTCTATAGAATAATCCACCTAATGGACAAATCTAAATGTACACATTCTCTAGACTAATCCGCCTAATGGAAGACAAATCTAAATGTACACGTTCTATAGACTAATCCGCCTAATGGAAGACAAATCTAAATGTACACGTTCTATAGACTAATCCGCCTAATGGAAGACTAATCTAAATGTACACGTTCTATAGACTAATCCGCCTAATGGAAGACTAATCTAAATGTACACGTTCTATAGACTAATCCGCCTAATGGAAGACTAATCTAAATGCACACGTTCTATAGACTAATCCGCCTAATGGAAGACAAATCTAAATGTACACGTTCTATAGACTAATCCACCTAATGGACAAATCTAAATGTACACGTTCTATAGACTAATCCACCTAATGGAAGACAAATCTAAATGTACACATTCTATAGACTAATCCGCCTAATGGAAGACAAATCTAAATGTACACGTTCTATAGACTAATCCGCCTAATGGCAGACTAATCTAAATGTACACGTTCTATAGACTAATCCGCCTAATGGAAGACAAATCTAAATGTACACGTTCTACAGACTAATCTGCCTAATGGAAGACAAATATAAATGCACACGTTCTATAGACTAATCCGCCTAATGGAACACAAATCTAAATGTACACGTTCTAGGACTAATACGCCTAATGGGAGACAAATCTAAATGTACACGTTCTATAGACCAATCCGCATAATGGAAGACAAATCTAAATGTACACGTTCTATAGACTAATCCGCCTAATGGAAGACTAATCTAAATGTACACGTTCTATAGACTAATCCGCCGAATGGAAGACAAATCTAGATATATACGTTCTATAGACTAATCCGCCTAATGGAAGACAAATCTAAATATACACATTCTATAGACTAATCCGCCTAATGGAAGACAAATCTAAATATACACATTCTATAGACTAATCCGCCTAATGGAAGACTAATCTAAATGTACACGTTCTATAGACTAATCCACCTAATGGACAAATCTAAATGTACACATTCTCTAGACTAATCCGCCTAATGGAAGACTAACCTAAATGTACACGTTCTATAGACTAACCCGCCTAATGGAAGACAAATCTAAATGTACACGTTCTATAGACTAATCCGCCTAATGGAAGACAAATCTAAATGTACACGTTCTATAGACTAATCCGCCTAATGGAAGACTAATCTAAATGTACACGTTCTACAGACTAATCCGCCTAATGGAAGACAAATATAAATGTACACATTCTATAGACTAATCCGCCTAATGGAAGACACATCTAAATGTACGCGTTGTATAGACTAATCCGCCTAATGGAAGACAAATCTAAATGTACACGTTGTATGGACTAATCCGCCTAAAGGAAGACAAATCTAAATGTACACGTTCTAAGACTAATACGCCTAATGGGAGACAAATCTAAATGTACACGTTCTATAGACTAATCCGCCTAATGGAAGACTAATCTAAATCTACACATTCTATAGACTAATCCGCCTAATGGAAGACTAATCTAAATGTACACGTTCTATAGACTAATCCGCCTAATGGAAGACTAATCTGAATGCACACGTTCTATAGACTAATCCACCTAATGGACCACAAATCTAAATGTACACGTTCTATAGACTAATCCGCCTAATGGAACACAAATCTAAATGTACACGTTCTATAGACTAATCCGCCTAATGGAAGACAAATCTAAATGTACACGTTCTATAGACGAATCCGCCTAATGGAAGACTAATCTAAATGTACACGTTCTATAGACTAATCTGCCTAATGGAACACAAATCTAAATGTACACGTTCTATAGACTAATCCGCCTAATGGAAGACAAATATAAATGCACACGTTCTATAGACTAATCCGCATAATGGAAGACAAATCTAAATGTACACGTTCTATAGACTAATCTGCCGAATGGAAGACAAATCTAGATATATACGTTCTATAGACTAATCCGCCTAATGGAAGACAAATCTAAATATACACATTCTATAGACTAATCCGCCTAATGGAAGACAAATCTAAATATACACATTCTATAGACTAATCCGCCTAATGGAAGACTAATCTAAATGTACACGTTCTATAGAATAATCCACCTAATGGACAAATCTAAATGTACACATTCTCTAGACTAATCCGCCTAATGGAAGACAAATCTAAATGTACACGTTCTATAGACTAATCCGCCTAATGGAAGACAAATCTAAATGTACACGTTCTATAGACTAATCCGCCTAATGGAAGACTAATCTAAATGTACACGTTCTATAGACTAATTCGCCTAATGGAAGACTAATCTAAATGTACACGTTCTATAGACTAATCCGCCTAATGGAAGACTAATCTAAATGCACACGTTCTATAGACTAATCCGCCTAATGGAAGACAAATCTAAATGTACACGTTCTATAGACTAATCCACCTAATGGACAAATCTAAATGTACACGTTCTATAGACTAATCCACCTAATGGAAGACAAATGTAAATGTACACATTCTATAGACTAATCCACCTAATGGAACACAAATCTAAATGTACACGTTATATAGACTAATCCGCCTAATGGAAGACTAATCTAAATGTACACGTTCTATAGACTAATCCGCCTAATGGAAGACAAATCTAAATGTACACGTTCTACAGACTAATCCGCCTAATGGAAGACAAATATAAATGCACACGTTCTATAGACTAATCCGCCTAATGGAACACAAATCTAAATGTACACGTTCTAGGACTAATACGCCTAATGGGAGACAAATCTTAATGTACACGTTCTATAGACCAATCCGCATAATGGAAGACAAATCTAAATGTACACGTTCTATAGACTAATCCGCCTAATGGAAGACTAAACTAAATGTACACGTTCTATAGACTAATCCACCTAATGGAAGACTAATCTAGATGTACACATTCTATAGACTAATCGCCTAATGGAAGACTAATCTAAATGTACACGTTCTATAGAATAATTCGCCTAATGGAAGACTAATCTAAATGTACACGTTCTATAGACTAATCCGCCTAATGGAAGACTAATCTAAATGTACACGTTCTATAGACTAATCCGCCTAATGGAACACAAATCTAAATGTACACGTTCTATAGACTAATCCGCCTAATGGAAGACAAATCTAAATGTACACGTTCTATAGACTAATCCGCCTAATGGAAGACAAATATAAATGCACACGTTCTATAGACTAATCCACCTAATGGAACACAAATCTAAATGTACATGTTCTAGGACTAATACGCCTAATGGGAGACAAATCTAAATGTACACGTTCTATATACCAATCCGCATAATGGAAGACAAATCTAAATGTACACGTTCTATAGACTAATCCGCTGAATGGAAGACAAATCTAGATATATACGTTCTATAGACTAATCCGCCTAATGGAAGACAAATCTAAATATACACATTCTATAGACTAATCCGCCTAATGGAAGACTAATCTAAATGTACACGTTCCATAGACTAATCTACCTAATGGACAAATCTAAATGTACACATACTCTAGACTAATCCGCCTAATGGAAGACTAATCTAAATGTACACGTTCTATAGACTAATCCGCCTAATGGAAGACAAATCTAAATGTACACGTTCTATAGACTAATCCGCCTAATGTAAGACAAATCTAAATGTACACGTTCTATAGACTAATCCGCCTAATGGAAGACAAATCTAAATGTACACGTTCTACAGACTAATCCGCCTAATGGAAGACAAATATAAATGCACACGTTCTATAGACTAATCCGCCTAATGGAACACAAATCTAAATGTACACGTTCTAGGACTAATACGCCTAATGGGAGACAAATCTAAATGTACACGTTCTATAGACCAATCCGCATAATGGAAGACAAATCTAAATGTACACGTTCTATAGACTAATCCGCCTAATGGAAGACTAATCTAAATGTACACGTTCTATAGACTAATCCACCTAATGGAAGACTAATCTAGATGTACACATTCTATAGACTAATCGCCTAATGGAAGACTAATCTAAATGTACACGTTCTATAGACTAATCCGCCTAATGGAAGACTAATCTAAATGCACACGTTCTATAGACTAATCCGCCTAATGGAAGACAAATCTAAATGTACACGTTCTATAGACTAATCCGCCTAATGGAAGACAAATCTAAATGTACACGTTCTATAGAATAATCCGCCTAATGGCAGACTAATCTAAATGTACACGTTCTATAGACTAATCCGCCTAATGGAAGACTAATCTAAATGCACACGTTCTATAGACTAATCCGCCTAATGGACAAATCTAAATGTACACGTTCTATAGACTAATCCACCTAATGGACAAATCTAAATGTACACATTCTATAGACTAATCCGCCTAATGGAAGACACATCTAAATGTACGCGTTGTATAGACTAATCCGCCTAATGGAAGACAAATCTAAATGTACACATTCTATAGACTAATCCGCCTAATGTAAGACAAATCTAAATGTACACGTTCTATAGACTAATCCGCCTAATGGAAGACTAATCTAAATGTACACGTTCCATAGACTAATCCACCTAATGGACAAATCTAAATGTACACATACTCTAGACTAATCCGCCTAATGGAAGACTAATCTAAATGTACACGTTCTATAGACTAACCCACCTAATGGAAGACAAATCTAAATGTACACGTTCTATAGACTAATCCGCCTAATGGAAGACAAATCTAAATGTACACGTTCTATAGACTAATCCGCCTAATGGAAGACTAATCTAAATGTACACGTTCTACAGACTAATCCGCCTAATGGAAGACAAATATAAATGTACACGTTCTATAGATTAATCCGCCTAATGGAAGACTAATCTAAATGTACACATTCTATAGACTAATCCGCCTAATGGAAGACACATCTAAATGTACGCGTTGTATAGACTAATCCGCCTAATGGAAGACAAATCTAAATGTACACATTCTATAGACTAATCCGCCTAATGTAAGACAAATCTAAATGTACACCTTCTATAGACTAATCCGCCTAATGGAAGACAAATCTAAATGTACACGTTCTACAGACTAATCCGCCTAATGGAAGACAAATATAAATGCACACGTTCTATAGACTAATCCGCCTAATGGAACACAAATCTAAATGTACACGTTCTAGGACTAATACGCCTAATGGGAGACAAATCTAAATGTACACGTTCTATAGACCAATCCGCATAATGGAAGACAAATCTAAATGTACACGTTCTATAGACTAATCCGCCTAATGGAAGACTAATCTAAATGTACACGTTCTATAGACTAATCCGCCGAATGGAAGACAAATCTAGATATATACGTTCTATAGACTAATCCGCCTAATGGAAGACAAATCTAAATATACACATTCTATAGACTAATCCGCCTAATGGAAGACAAATCTAAATATACACATTCTATAGACTAATCCGCCTAATGGAAGACTAATCTAAATGTACACGTTCTATAGACTAATCCACCTAATGGACAAATCTAAATGTACACATTCTCTAGACTAATCCGCCTAATGGAAGACTAACCTAAATGTACACGTTCTATAGACTAACCCGCCTAATGGAAGACAAATCTAAATGTACACGTTCTATAGACTAATCCGCCTAATGGAAGACAAATCTAAATGTACACGTTCTATAGACTAATCCGCCTAATGGAAGACTAATCTAAATGTACACGTTCTACAGACTAATCCGCCTAATGGAAGACAAATATAAATGTACACGTTCTATAGATTAATCCGCCTAATGGAAGACTAATCTAAATGTACACATTCTATAGACTAATCCGCCTAATGGAAGACACATCTAAATGTACGCGTTGTATAGACTAATCCGCCTAATGGAAGACAAATCTAAATGTACACGTTGTATGGACTAATCCGCCTAAAGGAAGACAAATCTAAATGTACACGTTCTAAGACTAATACGCCTAATGGGAGACAAATCTAAATGTACACGTTCTATAGACTAATCCGCCTAATGGAAGACTAATCTAAATCTACACATTCTATAGACTAATCCGCCTAATGGAAGACTAATCTAAATGTACACGTTCTATAGACTAATTCGCCTAATGGAAGACTAATCTGAATGCACACGTTCTATAGACTAATCCACCTAATGGACCACAAATCTAAATGTACACGTTCTATAGACTAATCCGCCTAATGGAACACAAATCTAAATGTACACATTCTATAGACTAATCCGCCTAATGGAAGACAAATCTAAATATACACGTTCTATAGACGAATCCGCCTAATGGAAGACTAATCTAAATGCACACATTCTATAGACTAATCTGCCTAATGGAACACAAATCTAAATGTACACGTTCTATAGACTAATCCGCCTAATGGAAGACAAATATAAATGCACACGTTCTATAGACTAATCCGCATAATGGAAGACAAATCTAAATGTACACGTTCTATAGACTAATCTGCCGAATGGAAGACAAATCTAGATATATACGTTCTATAGACTAATCCGCCTAATGGAAGACAAATCTAAATATACACATTCTATAGACTAATCCGCCTAATGGAAGACAAATCTAAATATACACATTCTATAGACTAATCCGCCTAATGGAAGACTAATCTAAATGTACACGTTCTATAGAATAATCCACCTAATGGACAAATCTAAATGTACACATTCTCTAGACTAATCCGCCTAATGGAAGACAAATCTAAATGTACACGTTCTATAGACTAATCCGCCTAATGGAAGACAAATCTAAATGTACACGTTCTATAGACTAATCCGCCTAATGGAAGACTAATCTAAATGTACACGTTTTATAGACTAATTCGCCTAATGGAAGACTAATCTAAATGTACACGTTCTATAGACTAATCCGCCTAATGGAAGACTAATCTAAATGCACACGTTCTATAGACTAATCCGCCTAATGGAAGACAAATCTAAATGTACACGTTCTATAGACTAATCCACCTAATGGACAAATCTAAATGTACACCTATAGACTAATCCACCTAATGGAAGACAAATGTAAATGTACACATTCTATAGACTAATCCACCTAATGGAACACAAATCTAAATGTACACGTTATATAGACTAATCCGCCTAATGGCAGACTAATCTAAATGTACACGTTCTATAGACTAATCCGCCTAATGGAAGACTAATCTAAATGCACACGTTCTATAGACTAATCCGCCTAATGGAACACAAATCTAAATGTACACGTTCTATAGACTAATCCGCCTAATGGAAGACAAATCTAAATGTACACGTTCTACAGACTAATCTGCCTAATGGAAGACAAATATAAATGCACACGTTCTATAGACTAATCCGCCTAATGGAACACAAATCTAAATGTACACGTTCTAGGACTAATACGCCTAATGGGAGACAAATCTTAATGTACACGTTCTATAGACCAATCCGCATAATGGAAGACAAATGTAAATGTACACGTTCTATAGACTAATCCGCCTAATGGAAGACTAAACTAAATGTACACGTTCTATAGACTAATCCACCTAATGGAAGACTAATCTAGATGTACACATTCTATAGACTAATCGCCTAATGGAAGACTAATCTAAATGTACACGTTCTATAGAATAATTCGCCTAATGGAAGACTAATCTAAATGTACACGTTCTATAGACTAATCCGCCTAATGTCAGACTAATCTAAATGTACACGTTCTATAGACTAATCCGCCTAATGGAACACAAATCTAAATGTACACGTTCTATAGACTAATCCGCCTAATGGAAGACAAATATAAATGCACACGTTCTATAGACTAATCCACCTAATGGAACACAAATCTAAATGTACATGTTCTAGGACTAATACGCCTAATGGGAGACAAATCTAAATGTACACGTTCTATATACCAATCCGCATAATGGAAGACAAATCTAAATGTACACGTTCTATAGACTAATCCGCCTAATGGAAGACTAATCTAAATGTACACGTTCTATAGACTAATCCGCTGAATGGAAGACAAATCTAGATATATACGTTCTATAGACTAATCCGCCTAATGGAAGACAAATCTAAATATACACATTCTATAGACTAATCCGCCTAATGGAAGACTAATCTAAATGTACACGTTCCATAGACTAATCTACCTAATGGACAAATCTAAATGTACACATACTCTAGACTAATCCGCCTAATGGAAGACTAATCTAAATGTACACGTTCTATAGACTAACCCACCTAATGGAAGACAAATCTAAATGTACACGTTCTATAGACTAATCCGCCTAATGTAAGACAAATCGAAATGTACACGTTCTATAGACTAATCCGCCTAATGGAAGACAAATCTAAATGTACACGTTCTACAGACTAATCCGCCTAATGGAAGACAAATATAAATGCACACGTTCTATAGACTAATCCGCCTAATGGAACACAAATCTAAATGTACACGTTCTAGGACTAATACGCCTAATGGGAGACAAATCTAAATGTACACGTTCTATAGACCAATCCGCATAATGGAAGACAAATCTAAATGTACACGTTCTATAGACTAATCCGCCTAATGGAAGACTAATCTAAATGTACACGTTCTATAGACTAATCCACCTAATGGAAGACTAATCTAGATGTACACATTCTATAGACTAATCGCCTAATGGAAGACTAATCTAAATGTACACGTTCTATAGACTAATCCGCCTAATGGAAGACTAATCTAAATGCACACGTTCTATAGACTAATCCGCCTAATGGAAGACAAATCTAAATGTAAACGTTCTATAGACTAATCCGCGTAATGGAAGACAAATCTAAATGTACACGTTCTATAGAATAATCCGCCTAATGGCAGACTAATCTAAATGTACACGTTCTATAGACTAATCCGCCTAATGGAAGACTAATCTAAATGCACACGTTCTATAGACTAATCCGCCTAATGGACAAATCTAAATGTACACGTTCTATAGACTAATCCACCTAATGGACAAATCTAAATGTACACATTCTCTAGACTAATCCGCCTAATGGAAGACAAATCTAAATGTACACGTTCTATAGACTAATCCGCCTAATGGAAGACAAATCTAAATGTACACGTTCTATAGACTAATCCGCCTAATGGAAGACTAATCTAAATGTACACGTTCTATAGACTAATCCACCTAATGGAAGACTAATCTAAATGTACACGTTCTATAGACTAATCCGCCTAATGGAAGACTAATCTAAATGCACACGTTCTATAGACTAATCCGCCTAATGGAAGACAAATCTAAATGTACACGTTCTATAGACTAATCCGCCTAATGTCAGACTAATCTAAATGTACACGTTCTATAGACTAATCCGCCTAATGGAACACAAATCTAAATGTACACGTTCTATAGACTAATCCGCCTAATGGAAGACAAATATAAATGCACACGTTCTATAGACTAATCCGCCTAATGGAACACAAATCTAAATGTACACGTTCTATAGACTAATACGCCTAATGGGAGACAAATCTAAATGTACACGTTCTATATACCAATCCGCATAATGGAAGACAAATCTAAATGTACACGTTCTATAGACTAATCCGCCTAATGGAAGACTAATCTAAATGTACACGTTCTATAGACTAATCCGCCTAATGGAAGACAAATCTAAATGTACACGTTCTATAGACTAATCCGCCTAATGGAAGACAAATCTAAATGTACACGTTCTATAGACTAATCCGCCTAATGGAAGACTAATCTAAATGTACACGTTCTATAGACTAATCCACCTAATGGAAGACTAATCTAAATGTACACATTCTATAGACTAATCCGCCTAATGGAAGACTAATCTAAATGTACACGTTCTATAGACTAATCCGCCTAATGGAAGACAAATCTAAATGTACACGTTCTATAGACTAATCCGCCTAATGGAAGACAAATCTAAATGTACACGTTCTATAGACTAATCCGCCTAATGGAAGACAAATCTAAATGTACACGTTCTACAGACTAATCCGCCTAATGGAAGACAAATATAAATGCACACGTTCTATAGACTAATCCGCCTAATGGAACACAAATCTAAATGTACACGTTCTAGGACTAATACGCCTAATGGGAGACAAATCTAAATGTACACGTTCTATAGACTAATCCGCATAATGGAAGACAAATCTAAATGTACACGTTCTATAGACTAATCCGCCTAATGGAAGACTAATCTAAATGTACACGTTCTATAGACTAATCCGCTGAATGGAAGACAAATCTAGATATATACGTTCTATAGACTAATCCGCCTAATGGAAGACAAATCTAAATATACACATTCTATAGACTAATCCGCCTAATGGAAGACTAATCTAAATGTACACGTTCTATAGACTAATCCACCTAATGGACAAATCTAAATGTACACATACTCTAGACTAATCCGCCTAATGGAAGACAAATCTAAATGTACACGTTCTATAGACTAATCCGCCTAATGGAAG
This sequence comes from Chaetoderma sp. LZ-2023a, assembly GCA_034401795.1. Taxonomy (NCBI): domain Eukaryota; kingdom Metazoa; phylum Mollusca; class Caudofoveata; order Chaetodermatida; family Chaetodermatidae; genus Chaetoderma; species Chaetoderma sp. LZ-2023a. The sequence goes on from JAVVLW010000755.1 coordinate 27,331, forward strand.
ACAAATCTAAATGTACACGTTCTATAGACTAATCCGCCTAATGGAAGACAAATCTAAATGTACACGTTCTATAGACTAATCCGCCTAATGGAAGACAAATCTAAATGTACACGTTCTATAGACTAATCCGCCTAATGGAAGACAAATATAAATGTACACGTTCTATAGACTAATCCGCCTAATGGAACACAAATCTAAATGTACACGTTCTACTAGACTAATCCGCCTAATGGGAAGACAAATCTAAATGTACACGTTCTATAGACTAATCCGCATAATGGAAGACAAATCTAAATGTACACGTTCTATAGACTAATCCGCCTAATGGAAGACTAATCTAAATGTACACGTTCTATAGACTAATCCACCTAATGGAAGACTAATCTAAATGTACACGTTCTATAGACTAATCCGCCTAATGGAAGACTAATCTAAATGTACACGTTCTATAGACTAATCCGCCTAATGGAAGACTAATCTAAATGTACACGTTCTATAGACTAATCCGCCTAATGGAAGACAAATCTAAATGTACACGTTCTATAGACTAATCCGCCTAATGGAAGACAAATCTAAATGTACACGTTCTATAGACTAATCCGCCTAATGGCAGACTAATCTAAATGTACACGTTCTATAGACTAATCCGCCTAATGGAAGACTAATCTAAATGTACACGTTCTATAGACTAATCCGCCTAATGGACAAATCTAAATGTACACGTTCTATAGACTAATCCACCTAATGGACAAATCTAAATGTACACGTTCTCTAGACTAATCCGCCTAATGGGAGACAAATCTTAATGTACACGTTCTATAGACCAATCCGCATAATGGAAGACAAATCTAAATGTACACGTTCTATAGACTAATCCGCCTAATGGAAGACTAAACTAAATGTACACGTTCTATAGACTAATCCACCTAATGGAAGACTAATCTAGATGTACACATTCTATAGACTAATCGCCTAATGGAAGACTAATCTAAATGTACACGTTCTATAGAATAATTCGCCTAATGGAAGACTAATCTAAATGTACACGTTCTATAGACTAATCCGCCTAATGTCAGACTAATCTAAATGTACACGTTCTATAGACTAATCCGCCTAATGGAACACAAATCTAAATGTACACGTTCTATAGACTAATCCGCCTAATGGAAGACAAATATAAATGCACACGTTCTATAGACTAATCCACCTAATGGAACACAAATCTAAATGTACATGTTCTAGGACTAATACGCCTAATGGGAGACAAATCTAAATGTACACGTTCTATATACCAATCCGCATAATGGAAGACAAATCTAAATGTACACGTTCTATAGACTAATCCGCCTAATGGAAGACTAATCTAAATGTACACGTTCTATAGACTAATCCGCTGAATGGAAGACAAATCTAGATATATACGTTCTATAGACTAATCCGCCTAATGGAAGACAAATCTAAATATACACATTCTATAGACTAATCCGCCTAATGGAAGACTAATCTAAATGTACACGTTCCATAGACTAATCTACCTAATGGACAAATCTAAATGTACACATACTCTAGACTAATCCGCCTAATGGAAGACTAATCTAAATGTACACGTTCTATAGACTAACCCACCTAATGGAAGACAAATCTAAATGTACACGTTCTATAGACTAATCCGCCTAATGTAAGACAAATCGAAATGTACACGTTCTATAGACTAATCCGCCTAATGGAAGACAAATCTAAATGTACACGTTCTACAGACTAATCCGCCTAATGGAAGACAAATATAAATGCACACGTTCTATAGACTAATCCGCCTAATGGAACACAAATCTAAATGTACACGTTCTAGGACTAATACGCCTAATGGGAGACAAATCTAAATGTACACGTTCTATAGACCAATCCGCATAATGGAAGACAAATCTAAATGTACACGTTCTATAGACTAATCCGCCTAATGGAAGACTAATCTAAATGTACACGTTCTATAGACTAATCCACCTAATGGAAGACTAATCTAGATGTACACATTCTATAGACTAATCGCCTAATGGAAGACTAATCTAAATGTACACGTTCTATAGACTAATCCGCCTAATGGAAGACTAATCTAAATGCACACGTTCTATAGACTAATCCGCCTAATGGAAGACAAATCTAAATGTAAACGTTCTATAGACTAATCCGCGTAATGGAAGACAAATCTAAATGTACACGTTCTATAGAATAATCCGCCTAATGGCAGACTAATCTAAATGTACACGTTCTATAGACTAATCCGCCTAATGGAAGACTAATCTAAATGCACACGTTCTATAGACTAATCCGCCTAATGGACAAATCTAAATGTACACGTTCTATAGACTAATCCACCTAATGGACAAATCTAAATGTACACATTCTCTAGACTAATCCGCCTAATGGAAGACAAATCTAAATGTACACGTTCTATAGACTAATCCGCCTAATGGAAGACAAATCTAAATGTACACGTTCTATAGACTAATCCGCCTAATGGAAGACTAATCTAAATGTACACGTTCTATAGACTAATTCGCCTAATGGAAGACTAATCTAAATGTACACGTTCTATAGACTAATCCGCCTAATGGAAGACTAATCTAAATGTACACGTTCTAGGACTAATACGCCTAATGGGAGACAAATCTTAATGTACACGTTCTATAGACTAATCCGCCTAATGGAAGACAAATCTAAATGTACACGTTCTATAGACTAATCCACCTAATGGAAGACTAATCTAAATGTACACGTTCTATAGACTAATCCACCTAATGGAAGACAAATCTAAATGTACACATTCTATAGACTAATCCACCTAATGTAACACAAATCTAAATGTACACGTTATATAGACTAATCCGCCTAATGGCAGACTAATCTAAATGTACACGTTCTATAGACTAATCCGCCTAATGGAACACAAATCTAAATGTACACGTTCTATAGACTAATCCGCCTAATGGAAGACAAATCTAAATGTACACGTTCTACAGACTAATCTGCCTAATGGAAGACAAATATAAATGCACACGTTCTATAGACTAATCCGCCTAATGGAACACAAATCTAAATGTACACGTTCTAGGACTAATACGCCTAATGGGAGACAAATCTTAATGTACACGTTCTATAGACCAATCCGCATAATGGAAGACAAATCTAAATGTACACGTTCTATAGACTAATCCGCCTAATGGAAGACTAATCTAAATGTACACGTTCTATAGACTAATCCACCTAATGGAAGACTAATCTAGATGTACACATTCTATAGACTAATCGCCTAATGGAAGACTAATCTAAATGTACACGGTCTATAGACTAATTCGCCTAATGGAAGACTAATCTAAATGTACACGTTCTATAGACTAATCCGCCTAATGTCAGACTAATCTAAATGTACACGTTCTATAGACTAATCCGCCTAATGGAAGACAAATCTAAATGTACACGTTCTATAGACTAATCCGCCTAATGGAAGACAAATCTAAATGTACACGTTCTATAGACTAATCCGCCTAATGGAAGACAAATCTAAATGTACACGTTCTATAGACTAATCCGCCTAATGGAAGACAAATCTAAATGTACACGTTCTATAGACTAATCCGCGTAATGGAAGACAAATCTAAATGTACACGTTCTATAGACTAATCCGCCTAATGGCAGACTAATCTAAATGTACACGTTCTATAGACTAATCCGCCTAATGGAAGACTAATCTAAATGCACACGTTCTATAGACTAATCCGCCTAATGGACAAATCTAAATGTACACGTTCTATAGACTAATCCACCTAATGGACAAATCTAAATGTACACATTCTCTAGACTAATCCGCCTAATGGAAGACAAATCTAAATGTACACGTTCTATAGACTAATCCGCCTAATGGAAGACAAATCTAAATGTACACGTTCTATAGACTAATCCGCCTAATGGAAGACTAATCTAAATGTACACGTTCTATAGACTAATCCGCCTAATGGAAGACTAATCTAAATGTACACGTTCTATAGACTAATCCGCCTAATGGAAGACTAATCTAAATGCACACGTTCTATAGACTAATCCGCCTAATGGAAGACAAATCTAAATGTACACGTTCTATAGACTAATCCACCTAATGGACAAATCTAAATGTACACGTTCTATAGACTAATCCGCCTAATGGAAGACAAATCTAAATGTACACATTCTATAGACTAATCCGCCTAATGTAACACAAATCTAAATGTACACGTTATATAGACTAATCCGCCTAATGGCAGACTAATCTAAATGTACACGTTCTATAGACTAATCCGCCTAATGGAACACAAATCTAAATGTACACGTTCTATAGACTAATCCGCCTAATGGAAGACAAATCTAAATGTACACGTTCTACAGACTAATCTGCCTAATGGAAGACAAATATAAATGCACACGTTCTATAGACTAATCCGCCTAATGGAACACAAATCTAAATGTACACGTTCTAGGACTAATACGCCTAATGGGAGACAAATCTTAATGTACACGTTCTATAGACCAATCTGCATAATGGAAGACAAATCTAAATGTACACGTTCTATAGACTAATCCGCCTAATGGAAGACTAATCTAAATGTACACGTTCTATAGACTAATCCACCTAATCGAAGACTAATCTAGATGTACACATTCTATAGACTAATCGCCTAATGGAAGACTAATCTAAATGTACACGGTCTATAGACTAATTCGCCTAATGGAAGACTAATCTAAATGTACCCGTTCTATAGACTAATCCGCCTAATGTCAGACTAATCTAAATGTACACGTTCTATAGACTAATCCGCCTAATGGAAGACAAATCTAAATGTACACGTTCTACAGACTAATCTGCCTAATGGAAGACAAATATAAATGCACACGTTCTATAGACTAATCCACCTAATGGAACACAAATCTAAATGTACACGTTCTATAGACTAATCCACCTAATGGAAGACTAATCTAGATGTACACATTCTATAGACTAATCGCCTAATGGAAGACTAATCTAAATGTACACGTTCTATAGACTAATCCGCCTAATGGAAGACAAATCTAAATGTACACGTTCTATAGACTAATCCGCCTAATGGAAGACTAATCTAAATGCACACGTTCTATAGACTAATCCGCCTAATGGAACACAAATCTAAATGTACACGTTCTATAGACTAATCCGCCTAATGGAAGACAAATCTAAATGTACACGTTCTACAGACTAATCTGCCTAATGGAAGACAAATATAAATGCACACGTTCTATAGACTAATCCGCCTAATGGAACACAAATCTAAATGTACACGTTCTAGGACTAATACGCCTAATGGGAGACAAATCTTAATGTACACGTTCTATAGACCAATCCGCATAATGGAAGACAAATGTAAATGTACACGTTCTATAGACTAATCCGCCTAATGGAAGACTAAACTAAATGTACACGTTCTATAGACTAATCCACCTAATGGAAGACTAATCTAGATGTACACATTCTATAGACTAATCGCCTAATGGAAGACTAATCTAAATGTACACGTTCTATAGAATAATTCGCCTAATGGAAGACTAATCTAAATGTACACGTTCTATAGACTAATCCGCCTAATGTCAGACTAATCTAAATGTACACGTTCTATAGACTAATCCGCCTAATGGAACACAAATATAAATGCACACGTTCTATAGACTAATCCACCTAATGGAACACAAATCTAAATGTACATGTTCTAGGACTAATACGCCTAATGGGAGACAAATCTAAATGTACACGTTCTATATACCAATCCGCATAATGGAAGACAAATCTAAATGTACACGTTCTATAGACTAATCCGCCTAATGGAAGACTAATCTAAATGTACACGTTCTATAGACTAATCCGCTGAATGGAAGACAAATCTAGATATATACGTTCTATAGACTAATCCGCCTAATGGAAGACAAATCTAAATATACACATTCTATAGACTAATCCGCCTAATGGAAGACTAATCTAAATGTACACGTTCTATAGACTAATCCGCCTAATGGAAGACAAATCTAAATGTACACGTTCTATAGACTAATCCGCCTAATGGAAGACTAATCTAAATGTACACGTTCTATAGACTAATTCGCCTAATGGAAGACTAATCTAAATGTACACGTTCTATAGACTAATCCGCCTAATGGAAGACTAATCTAAATGCACACGTTCTATAGACTAATCCGCCTAATGGAAGACAAATCTAAATGTACACGTTCTATAGACTAATCCACCTAATGGACAAATCTAAATGTACACGTTCTATAGACTAATCCACCTAATGGAAGACAAATCTAAATGTACACATTCTATAGACTAATCCACCTAATGTAACACAAATCTAAATGTACACGTTATATAGACTAATCCGCCTAATGGCAGACTAATCTAAATGTACACGTTCTATAGACTAATCCGCCTAATGGAACACAAATCTAAATGTACACGTTCTATAGACTAATCCGCCTAATGGAAGACAAATCTAAATGTACACGTTCTACAGACTAATCCGCCTAATGGAAGACAAATATAAATGCACACGTTCTATAGACTAATCCGCCTAATGGAACACAAATCTAAATGTACACGTTCTAGGACTAATACGCCTAATGGGAGACAAATCTAAATGTACACGTTCTATAGACCAATCTGCATAATGGAAGACAAATCTAAATGTACACGTTCTATAGACTAATCCGCCTAATGGAAGACTAATCTAAATGTACACGTTCTATAGACTAATCCACCTAATCGAAGACTAATCTAGATGTACACATTCTATAGACTAATCGCCTAATGGAAGACTAATCTAAATGTACACGTTCTATAGACTAATTCGCCTAATGGAAGACTAATCTAAATGTACACGTTCTATAGACTAATCCGCCTAATGTCAGACTAATCTAAATGTACACGTTCTATAGACTAATCCGCCTAATGGAAGACAAATCTAAATGTACACGTTCTACAGACTAATCGCCTAATGGAAGACTAATCTAAATGTACACGTTCTATAGACTAATCCGCCTAATGGAAGACTAATCTAAATGCACACGTTCTATAGACTAATCCGCCTAATGGAAGACAAATCTAAATGTAAACGTTCTATAGACTAATCCGCGTAATGGAAGACAAATCTAAATGTACACGTTCTATAGAATAATCCGCCTAATGGCAGACTAATCTAAATGTACACGTTCTATAGACTAATCCGCCTAATGGAAGACTAATCTAAATGCACACGTTCTATAGACTAATCCGCCTAATGGACAAATCTAAATGTACACGTTCTATAGACTAATCCACCTAATGGACAAATCTAAATGTACACATTCTCTAGACTAATCCGCCTAATGGAAGACAAATCTAAATGTACACGTTCTATAGACTAATCCGCCTAATGGAAGACAAATCTAAATGTACACGTTCTATAGACTAATCCGCCTAATGGAAGACTAATCTAAATGTACACGTTCTATAGACTAATTCGCCTAATGGAAGACTAATCTAAATGTACACGTTCTATAGACTAATCCGCCTAATGGAAGACTAATCTAAATGCACACGTTCTATAGACTAATCCGCCTAATGGAAGACAAATCTAAATGTACACGTTCTATAGACTAATCCACCTAATGGACAAATCTAAATGTACACGTTCTATAGACTAATCCACCTAATGGAAGACAAATCTAAATGTACACATTCTATAGACTAATCCACCTAATGTAACACAAATCTAAATGTACACGTTATATAGACTAATCCGCCTAATGGCAGACTAATCTAAATGTACACGTTCTATAGACTAATCCGCCTAATGGAACACAAATCTAAATGTACACGTTATATAGACTAATTCGCCTAATGGAAGACTAATCTAAATGTACACGTTCTATAGACTAATCCGCCTAATGTCAGACTAATCTAAATGTACACGTTCTATAGACTAATCCGCCTAATGGAAGACAAATCTAAATGTACACGTTCTACAGACTAATCTGCCTAATGGAAGACAAATATAAATGCACACGTTCTATAGACTAATCCGCCTAATGGAACACAAATCTAAATGTACACGTTCTAGGACTAATACGCCTAATGGGAGACAAATCTTAATGTACACGTTCTATAGACCAATCTGCATAATGGAAGACAAATCTAAATGTACACGTTCTATAGACTAATCCGCCTAATGGAAGACTAATCTAAATGTACACGTTCTATAGACTAATCCACCTAATCGAAGACTAATCTAGATGTACACATTCTATAGACTAATCGCCTAATGGAAGACTAATCTAAATGTACACGGTCTATAGACTAATTCGCCTAATGGAAGACTAATCTAAATGTACACGTTCTATAGACTAATCCGCCTAATGTCAGACTAATCTAAATGTACACGTTCTATAGACTAATCCGCCTAATGGAAGACAAATCTAAATGTACACGTTCTACAGACTAATCTGCCTAATGGAAGACAAATATAAATGCACACGTTCTATAGACTAATCCACCTAATGGAACACAAATCTAAATGTACACGTTCTATAGACTAATCCACCTAATGGAAGACTAATCTAGATGTACACATTCTATAGACTAATCGCCTAATGGAAGACTAATCTAAATGTACACGTTCTATAGACTAATCCGCCTAATGGAAGACAAATCTAAATGTACACGTTCTATAGACTAATCCGCCTAATGGAAGACTAATCTAAATGCACACGTTCTATAGACTAATCCGCCTAATGGAACACAAATCTAAATGTACACGTTCTATAGACTAATCCGCCTAATGGAAGACAAATCTAAATGTACACGTTCTACAGACTAATCTGCCTAATGGAAGACAAATATAAATGCACACGTTCTATAGACTAATCCGCCTAATGGAACACAAATCTAAATGTACACGTTCTAGGACTAATACGCCTAATGGGAGACAAATCTTAATGTACACGTTCTATAGACCAATCCGCATAATGGAAGACAAATGTAAATGTACACGTTCTATAGACTAATCCGCCTAATGGAAGACTAAACTAAATGTACACGTTCTATAGACTAATCCACCTAATGGAAGACTAATCTAGATGTACACATTCTATAGACTAATCGCCTAATGGAAGACTAATCTAAATGTACACGTTCTATAGACTAATCCGCCTAATGGAACACAAATCTAAATGTACACGTTCTATAGACTAATCCGCCTAATGGAAGACAAATCTAAATGTACACGTTCTACAGACTAATCTGCCTAATGGAAGACAAATATAAATGCACACGTTCTATAGACTAATCCGCCTAATGGAACACAAATCTAAATGTACACGTTCTAGGACTAATACGCCTAATGGGAGACAAATCTTAATGTACACGTTCTATAGACCAATCTGCATAATGGAAGACAAATCTAAATGTACACGTTCTATAGACTAATCCGCCTAATGGAAGACTAATCTAAATGTACACGTTCTATAGACTAATCCACCTAATCGAAGACTAATCTAGATGTACACATTCTATAGACTAATCGCCTAATGGAAGACTAATCTAAATGTACACGGTCTATAGACTAATTCGCCTAATGGAAGACTAATCTAAATGTACCCGTTCTATAGACTAATCCGCCTAATGTCAGACTAATCTAAATGTACCCGTTCTATAGACTAATCCGCCTAATGTCAGACTAATCTAAATGTACACGTTCTACAGACTAATCTGCCTAATGGAAGACAAATATAAATGCACACGTTCTATAGACTAATCCACCTAATGGAACACAAATCTAAATGTACACGTTCTATAGACTAATCCACCTAATGGAAGACTAATCTAGATGTACACATTCTATAGACTAATCGCCTAATGGAAGACTAATCTAAATGTACACGTTCTATAGACTAATCCGCCTAATGGAAGACAAATCTAAATGTACACGTTCTATAGACTAATCCGCCTAATGGAAGACTAATCTAAATGCACACGTTCTATAGACTAATCCGCCTAATGGAACACAAATCTAAATGTACACGTTCTATAGACTAATCCGCCTAATGGAAGACAAATCTAAATGTACACGTTCTACAGACTAATCTGCCTAATGGAAGACAAATATAAATGCACACGTTCTATAGACTAATCCGCCTAATGGAACACAAATCTAAATGTACACGTTCTAGGACTAATACGCCTAATGGGAGACAAATCTTAATGTACACGTTCTATAGACCAATCCGCATAATGGAAGACAAATGTAAATGTACACGTTCTATAGACTAATCCGCATAATGGAAGACAAATGTAAATGTACACGTTCTATAGACTAATCCACCTAATGGAAGACTAATCTAGATGTACACGTTCTATAGACTAATCCACCTAATGGAAGACTAATCTAGATGTACACATTCTATAGACTAATCGCCTAATGGAAGACTAATCTAAATGTACACGTTCTATAGACTAATCCGCCTAATGTCAGACTAATCTAAATGTACACGTTCTATAGACTAATCCGCCTAATGGAACACAAATATAAATGCACACGTTCTATAGACTAATCCGCCTAATGGAACACAAATATAAATGTACATGTTCTATAGACTAATCCACCTAATGGAACACAAATCTAAATGTACATGTTCTAGGACTAATACGCCTAATGGGAGACAAATCTAAAAGTACACGTTCTATATACCAATCCGCATAATGGAAGACAAATCTAAATGTACACGTTCTATAGACTAATCCGCCTAATGGAAGACTAATCTAAATGTACACGTTCTATAGACTAATCCGCTGAATGGAAGACAAATCTAGATATATACGTTCTATAGACTAATCCGCCTAATGGAAGACAAATCTAAATATACACATTCTATAGACTAATCCGCCTAATGGAAGACTAATCTAAATGTACACGTTCTATAGACTAATCCGCCTAATGGAAGACAAATCTAAATGTACACGTTCTATAGACTAATCCGCCTAATGGAAGACTAATCTAAATGTACACGTTCTATAGACTAATTCGCCTAATGGAAGACTAATCTAAATGTACACGTTCTATAGACTAATCCGCCTAATGGAAGACTAATCTAAATGCACACGTTCTATAGACTAATCCGCCTAATGGAAGACAAATCTAAATGTACACGTTCTATAGACTAATCCACCTAATGGACAAATCTAAATGTACACGTTCTATAGACTAATCCACCTAATGGAAGACAAATCTAAATGTACACATTCTATAGACTAATCCACCTAATGTAACACAAATCTAAATGTACACGTTATATAGACTAATCCGCCTAATGGCAGACTAATCTAAATGTACACGTTCTATAGACTAATCCGCCTAATGGAACACAAATCTAAATGTACACGTTCTATAGACTAATCCGCCTAATGGAAGACAAATCTAAATGTACACGTTCTACAGACTAATCTGCCTAATGGAAGACAAATATAAATGCACACGTTCTATAGACTAATCCGCCTAATGGAACACAAATCTAAATGTACACGTTCTAGGACTAATACGCCTAATGGGAGACAAATCTTAATGTACACGTTCTATAGACCAATCTGCATAATGGAAGACAAATCTAAATGTACACGTTCTATAGACTAATCCGCCTAATGGAAGACTAATCTAAATGTACACGTTCTATAGACTAATCCACCTAATCGAAGACTAATCTAGATGTACACATTCTATAGACTAATCGCCTAATGGAAGACTAATCTAAATGTACACGGTCTATAGACTAATTCGCCTAATGGAAGACTAATCTAAATGTACACGTTCTATAGACTAATCCGCCTAATGTCAGACTAATCTAAATGTACACGTTCTATAGACTAATCCGCCTAATGGAAGACAAATCTAAATGTACACGTTCTACAGACTAATCGCCTAATGGAAGACTAATCTAAATGTACACGTTCTATAGACTAATCCGCCTAATGGAAGACTAATCTAAATGCACACGTTCTATAGACTAATCCGCCTAATGGAAGACAAATCTAAATGTAAACGTTCTATAGACTAATCCGCGTAATGGAAGACAAATCTAAATGTACACGTTCTATAGAATAATCCGCCTAATGGCAGACTAATCTAAATGTACACGTTCTATAGACTAATCCGCCTAATGGAAGACTAATCTAAATGTACACGGTCTATAGACTAATTCGCCTAATGGAAGACTAATCTAAATGTACACGTTCTATAGACTAATCCGCCTAATGTCAGACTAATCTAAATGTACCCGTTCTATAGACTAATCCGCCTAATGTCAGACTAATCTAAATGTACACGTTCTACAGACTAATCTGCCTAATGGAAGACAAATATAAATGCACACGTTCTATAGACTAATCCACCTAATGGAACACAAATCTAAATGTACACGTTCTATAGACTAATCCACCTAATGGAAGACTAATCTAGATGTACACATTCTATAGACTAATCGCCTAATGGAAGACTAATCTAAATGTACACGTTCTATAGACTAATCCGCCTAATGGAAGACAAATCTAAATGTACACGTTCTATAGACTAATCCGCCTAATGGAAGACTAATCTAAATGCACACGTTCTATAGACTAATCCGCCTAATGGAACACAAATCTAAATGTACACGTTCTATAGACTAATCCGCCTAATGGAAGACAAATCTAAATGTACACGTTCTACAGACTAATCTGCCTAATGGAAGACAAATATAAATGCACACGTTCTATAGACTAATCCGCCTAATGGAACACAAATCTAAATGTACACGTTCTAGGACTAATACGCCTAATGGGAGACAAATCTTAATGTACACGTTCTATAGACCAATCCGCATAATGGAAGACAAATGTAAATGTACACGTTCTATAGACTAATCCGCCTAATGGAAGACAAATGTAAATGTACACGTTCTATAGACTAATCCACCTAATGGAAGACTAATCTAGATGTACACGTTCTATAGACTAATCCACCTAATGGAAGACTAATCTAAATGTACACATTCTATAGACTAATCGCCTAATGGAAGACTAATCTAAATGTACACGTTCTATAGACTAATCCGCCTAATGTCAGACTAATCTAAATGTACACGTTCTATAGACTAATCCGCCTAATGGAACACAAATATAAATGCACACGTTCTATAGACTAATCCGCCTAATGGAACACAAATATAAATGTACATGTTCTATAGACTAATCCACCTAATGGAACACAAATCTAAATGTACATGTTCTAGGACTAATACGCCTAATGGGAGACAAATCTAAATGTACACGTTCTATATACCAATCCGCATAATGGAAGACAAATCTAAATGTACACGTTCTATAGACTAATCCGCCTAATGGAAGACTAATCTAAATGTACACGTTCTATAGACTAATCCGCTGAATGGAAGACAAATCTAGATATATACGTTCTATAGACTAATCCGCCTAATGGAAGACAAATCTAAATATACACATTCTATAGACTAATCCGCCTAATGGAAGACTAATCTAAATGTACACGTTCTATAGACTAATCCGCCTAATGGAAGACAAATCTAAATGTACACGTTCTATAGACTAATCCGCCTAATGGAAGACTAATCTAAATGTACACGTTCTATAGACTAATTCGCCTAATGGAAGACTAATCTAAATGTACACGTTCTATAGACTAATCCGCCTAATGGAAGACTAATCTAAATGCACACGTTCTATAGACTAATCCGCCTAATGGAAGACAAATCTAAATGTACACGTTCTATAGACTAATCCACCTAATGGACAAATCTAAATGTACACGTTCTATAGACTAATCCACCTAATGGAAGACAAATCTAAATGTACACATTCTATAGACTAATCCACCTAATGTAACACAAATCTAAATGTACACGTTATATAGACTAATCCGCCTAATGGCAGACTAATCTAAATGTACACGTTCTATAGACTAATCCGCCTAATGGAACACAAATCTAAATGTACACGTTCTATAGACTAATCCGCCTAATGGAAGACAAATCTAAATGTACACGTTCTACAGACTAATCTGCCTAATGGAAGACAAATATAAATGCACACGTTCTATAGACTAATCCGCCTAATGGAACACAAATCTAAATGTACACGTTCTAGGACTAATACGCCTAATGGGAGACAAATCTTAATGTACACGTTCTATAGACCAATCTGCATAATGGAAGACAAATCTAAATGTACACGTTCTATAGACTAATCCGCCTAATGGAAGACTAATCTAAATGTACACGTTCTATAGACTAATCCACCTAATCGAAGACTAATCTAGATGTACACATTCTATAGACTAATCGCCTAATGGAAGACTAATCTAAATGTACACGGTCTATAGACTAATTCGCCTAATGGAAGACTAATCTAAATGTACACGTTCTATAGACTAATCCGCCTAATGTCAGACTAATCTAAATGTACACGTTCTATAGACTAATCCGCCTAATGGAAGACAAATCTAAATGTACACGTTCTACAGACTAATCGCCTAATGGAAGACTAATCTAAATGTACACGTTCTATAGACTAATCCGCCTAATGGAAGACTAATCTAAATGCACACGTTCTATAGACTAATCCGCCTAATGGAAGACAAATCTAAATGTAAACGTTCTATAGACTAATCCGCGTAATGGAAGACAAATCTAAATGTACACGTTCTATAGAATAATCCGCCTAATGGCAGACTAATCTAAATGTACACGTTCTATAGACTAATCCGCCTAATGGAAGACTAATCTAAATGCACACGTTCTATAGACTAATCCGCCTAATGGACAAATCTAAATGTACACGTTCTATAGACTAATCCACCTAATGGACAAATCTAAATGTACACATTCTCTAGACTAATCCGCCTATTGGAAGACAAATCTAAATGTACACGTTCTATAGACTAATCCGCCTAATGGAAGACAAATCTAAATGTACACGTTCTATAGACTAATCCGCCTAATGGAAGACTAATCTAAATGTACACGTTCTATAGACTAATTCGCCTAATGGAAGACTAATCTAAATGTACACGTTCTATAGACTAATCCGCCTAATGGAAGACTAATCTAAATGCACACGTTCTATAGACTAATCCGCCTAATGGAAGACAAATCTAAATGTACACGTTCTATAGACTAATCCACCTAATGGACAAATCTAAATGTACACGTTCTATAGACTAATCCACCTAATGGAAGACAAATCTAAATGTACACATTCTATAGACTAATCCACCTAATGTAACACAAATCTAAATGTACACGTTATATAGACTAATCCGCCTAATGGCAGACTAATCTAAATGTACACGTTCTATAGACTAATCCGCCTAATGGAACACAAATCTAAATGTACACGTTCTATAGACTAATCCGCCTAATGGAAGACAAATCTAAATGTACACGTTCTACAGACTAATCTGCCTAATGGAAGACAAATATAAATGCACACGTTCTATAGACTAATCCGCCTAATGGAACACAAATCTAAATGTACACGTTCTAGGACTAATACGCCTAATGGGAGACAAATCTTAATGTACACGTTCTATAGACCAATCTGCATAATGGAAGACAAATCTAAATGTACACGTTCTATAGACTAATCCGCCTAATGGAAGACTAATCTAAATGTACACGTTCTATAGACTAATCCACCTAATCGAAGACTAATCTAGATGTACACATTCTATAGACTAATCGCCTAATGGAAGACTAATCTAAATGTACACGGTCTATAGACTAATTCGCCTAATGGAAGACTAATCTAAATGTACCCGTTCTATAGACTAATCCGCCTAATGTCAGACTAATCTAAATGTACACGTTCTATAGACTAATCCGCCTAATGGAAGACAAATCTAAATGTACACGTTCTATAGACTAATCCGCCTAATGGAAGACAAATATAAATGCACACGTTCTATAGACTAATCCACCTAATGGAACACAAATCTAAATGTACACGTTCTATAGACTAATCCACCTAATGGAAGACTAATCTAGATGTACACATTCTATAGACTAATCGCCTAATGGAAGACTAATCTAAATGTACACGTTCTATAGACTAATCCGCCTAATGGAAGACAAATCTAAATGTACACGTTCTATAGACTAATCCGCCTAATGGAAGACTAATCTAAATGTACACGTTCTATAGACTAATCCGCCTAATGGAACACAAATCTAAATGTACACGTTCTATAGACTAATCCGCCTAATGGAAGACAAATCTAAATGTACACGTTCTACAGACTAATCTGCCTAATGGAAGACAAATATAAATGCACACGTTCTATAGACTAATCCGCCTAATGGAACACAAATCTAAATGTACACGTTCTAGGACTAATACGCCTAATGGGAGACAAATCTTAATGTACACGTTCTATAGACCAATCCGCATAATGGAAGACAAATCTAAATGTACACGTTCTATAGACTAATCCGCCTAATGGAAGACTAATCTAAATGTACACGTTCTATAGACTAATCCACCTAATGGAAGACTAATCTAGATGTACACATTCTATAGACTAATCGCCTAATGGAAGACTAATCTAAATGTACACGTTCTATAGAATAATTCGCCTAATGGAAGACTAATCTAAATGTACACGTTCTATAGACTAATCCGCCTAATGTCAGACTAATCTAAATGTACACGTTCTATAGACTAATCCGCCTAATGGAACACAAATCTAAATGTACACGTTCTATAGACTAATCCGCCTAATGGAAGACAAATCTAAATGTACACGTTCTACAGACTAATCTGCCTAATGGAAGACAAATATAAATGCACACGTTCTATAGACTAATCCACCTAATGGAACACAAATCTAAATGTACACGTTCTAGGACTAATACGCCTAATGGGAGACAAATCTAAATGTACACGTTCTATATACCAATCCGCATAATGGAAGACAAATCTAAATGTACACGTTCTATAGACTAATCCGCCTAATGGAAGACTAATCTAAATGTACACGTTCTATAGACTAATCCGCTGAATGGAAGACAAATCTAGATATATACGTTCTATAGACTAATCCGCCTAATGGAAGACAAATCTAAATATACACATTCTATAGACTAATCCGCCTAATGGAAGACTAATCTAAATGTACACGTTCCATAGACTAATCCACCTAATGGACAAATCTAAATGTACACATACTCTAGACTAATCCGCCTAATGGAAGACTAATCTAAATGTACACGTTCTATAGAACTAACCCGCCTAATGGAAGACAAATCTAAATGTACACGTTCTATAGACTAATCCGCCTAATGGAAGACAAATCTAAATGTACACGTTCTATAGACTAATCCGCCTAATGGAAGACTAATCTAAATGTACACGTTCTACAGACTAATCCGCCTAATGGAAGACAAATATAAATGTACACGTTCTATAGATTAATCCGCCTAATGGAAGACTAATCTAAATGTACACATTCTATAGACTAATCCGCCTAATGGAAGACTAATCTAAATGTACGCGTTGTATAGACTAATCCGCCTAATGGAAGACAAATCTAAATGTACACGTTCTATAGACTAATCCGCCTAATGTAAGACAAATCTAAATGTACACGTTCTATAGACTAATCCGCCTAATGGAAGACTAATCTAAATGTACACGTTCCATAGACTAATCCACCTAATGGACAAATCTAAATGTACACATACTCTAGACTAATCCGCCTAATGGAAGACTAATCTAAATGTACACGTTCTATAGACTAATCCGCCTAATGGAAGACTAATCTAAATGTACACATTCTATAGACTAATCCGCCTAATGGAAGACACATCTAAATGTACGCGTTGTATAGACTAATCCGCCTAATGGAAGACAAATCTAAATGTACACATTCTATAGACTAATCCGCCTAATGTAAGACAAATCTAAATGTACACGTTCTATAGACTAATCCGCCTAATGGAAGACAAATCTAAATGTACACGTTCTACAGACTAATCCGCATAATGGAAGACAAATTTAAATGCACACGTTCTATAGACTAATCCGCCTAATGGAACACAAATCTAAATGTACACGTTCTAGGACTAATACGCCTAATGGGAGACAAATCTAAATGTACACGTTCTATAGACCAATCCGCATATGGAAGACAAATCTAAATGTACACGTTCTATAGACTAATCCGCCTAATGGAAGACTAATCTAAATGTACACGTTCTATAGACTAATCCGCCGAATGGAAGACAAATCTAGATATATACGTTCTAGGACTAATACGCCTAATGGGAGACAAATCTAAATATACACATTCTATAGACTAATCCGCCTAATGGAAGACAAATCTAAATATACACATTCTATAGACTAATCCGCCTAATGGAAGACTAATCTAAATGTACACGTTCTATAGACTAATCCACCTAATGGACAAATCTAAATGTACACATTCTCTAGACTAATCCGCCTAATGGAAGACTAATCTAAATGTACACGTTCTATAGACTAACCCACCTAATGGAAGACAAATCTAAATGTACACGTTCTATAGACTAATCCGCCTAATGGAAGACAAATCTAAATGTACACGTTCTATAGACTAATCCGCCTAATGGAAGACAAATCTAAATGTACACGTTCTACAGACTAATCTGCCTAATGGAAGACAAATATAAATGCACACGTTCTATAGACTAATCCACCTAATGGAACACAAATCTAAATGTACACGTTCTAGGACTAATACGCCTAATGGGAGACAAATCTAAATGTACACGTTCTATATACCAATCCGCATAATGGAAGACAAATCTAAATGTACACGTTCTATAGACTAATCCGCCTAATGGAAGACTAATCTAAATGTACACGTTCTATAGACTAATCCGCTGAATGGAAGACAAATCTAGATATATACGTTCTATAGACTAATCCGCCTAATGGAAGACAAATCTAAATATACACATTCTATAGACTAATCCGCCTAATGGAAGACTAATCTAAATGTACACGTTCCATAGACTAATCCGCCTAATGGAAGACTAATCTAAATGTACACATTCTATAGACTAATCCGCCTAATGGAAGACACATCTAAATGTACACGTTCTATAGACTAATCCGCCTAATGGAAGACAAATCTAAATGTACACATTCTATAGACTAATCCGCCTAATGTAAGACAAATCTAAATGTACACGTTCTATAGACTAATCCGCCTAATGGAAGACTAATCTAAATGTACACGTTCCATAGACTAATCCACCTAATGGACAAATCTAAATGTACACATACTCTAGACTAATCCGCCTAATGGAAGACTAATCTAAATGTACACGTTCTATAGACTAATCCGCCTAATGGAAGACAAATCTAAATGTACACGTTCTATAGACTAATCCGCCTAATGGAAGACAAATCTAAATGTACACGTTCTATAGACTAATCCGCCTAATGGAAGACTAATCTAAATGTACACGTTCTATAGACTAATCCGCCTAATGGAAGACAAATATAAATGTACACGTTCTATAGACTAATCCGCCTAATGGAAGACAAATCTAAATGTACACGTTCTATAGACTAATCCGCCTAATGGAAGACTAATCTAAATGTACACGTTCTATAGACTAATCCGCCTAATGGAAGACAAATCTAAATGTACACGTTCTATAGACTAATCCGCCTAATGTAAGACAAATCTAAATGTACACGTTCTATAGACTAATCCGCCTAATGGAAGACAAATCTAAATGTACACGTTCTACAGACTAATCCGCCTAATGGAAGACAAATATAAATGCACACGTTCTATAGACTAATCCGCCTAATGGAACACAAATCTAAATGTACACGTTCTAGGACTAATACGCCTAATGGGAGACAAATCTAAATGTACACGTTCTATAGACCAATCCGCATAATGGAAGACAAATCTAAATGTACACGTTCTATAGACTAATCCGCCTAATGGAAGACTAATCTAAATGTACACGTTCTATAGACTAATCCGCCTAATGGAAGACAAATCTAGATATATACGTTCTATAGACTAATCCGCCTAATGGAACACAAATCTAAATGTACACGTTCTAGGACTAATCCGCCTAATGGGAGACAAATCTAAATGTACACGTTCTATAGACCAATCCGCATAATGGAAGACAAATCTAAATGTACACGTTCTATAGACTAATCCGCCTAATGGAAGACTAATCTAAATGTACACGTTCTATAGACTAATCCGCCGAATGGAAGACAAATCTAGATATATACGTTCTAGGACTAATACGCCTAATGGGAGACAAATCTAAATATACACATTCTATAGACTAATCCGCCTAATGGAAGACAAATCTAAATATACACATTCTATAGACTAATCCGCCTAATGGAAGACTAAT
The DNA here is from genome assembly GCA_034401795.1 of Chaetoderma sp. LZ-2023a. Taxonomy (NCBI): domain Eukaryota; kingdom Metazoa; phylum Mollusca; class Caudofoveata; order Chaetodermatida; family Chaetodermatidae; genus Chaetoderma; species Chaetoderma sp. LZ-2023a. The sequence continues at coordinate 47,860 of JAVVLW010000755.1, forward strand.
CTAAATGTACACGTTCTACAGACTAATCCGCCTAATGGAAGACAAATATAAATGTACACGTTCTATAGATTAATCCGCCTAATGGAAGACTAATCTAAATGTACACGTTCTATAGACTAATCCGCCTAATGGAAGACTAATCTAAATGTACACGTTCTATAGACTAATCCGCCTAATGGAAGACAAATCTAAATGTACACGTTCTATAGACTAATCCGCCTAATGGAAGACTAATCTAAATGTACACGTTCCATAGACTAATCCACCTAATGGACAAATCTAAATGTACACATACTCTAGACTAATCCGCCTAATGGAAGACTAATCTAAATGTACACGTTCTATAGACTAATCCGCCTAATGGAAGACTAATCTAAATGTACACATTCTATAGACTAATCCGCCTAATGGAAGACACATCTAAATGTACGCGTTGTATAGACTAATCCGCCTAATGGAAGACAAATCTAAATGTACACGTTCTATAGACTAATCCGCCTAATGTAAGACAAATCTAAATGTACACGTTCTATAGACTAATCCGCCTAATGGAAGACAAATCTAAATGTACACGTTCTACAGACTAATCCGCCTAATGGAAGACAAATTTAAATGCACACGTTCTATAGACTAATCCGCCTAATGGAACACAAATCTAAATGTACACGTTCTAGGACTAATACGCCTAATGGGAGACAAATCTAAATGTACACGTTCTATAGACCAATCCGCATAATGGAAGACAAATCTAAATGTACACGTTCTATAGACTAATCCGCCTAATGGAAGACTAATCTAAATGTACACGTTCTATAGACTAATCCGCCGAATGGAAGACAAATCTAGATATATACGTTCTAGGACTAATACGCCTAATGGGAGACAAATCTAAATATACACATTCTATAGACTAATCCGCCTAATGGAAGACAAATCTAAATATACACATTCTATAGACTAATCCGCCTAATGGAAGACTAATCTAAATGTACACGTTCTATAGACTAATCCACCTAATGGACAAATCTAAATGTACACATTCTCTAGACTAATCCGCCTAATGGAAGACTAATCTAAATGTACACGTTCTATAGACTAACCCACCTAATGGAAGACAAATCTAAATGTACACGTTCTATAGACTAATCCGCCTAATGGAAGACAAATCTAAATGTACACGTTCTATAGACTAATCCGCCTAATGGAAGACAAATCTAAATGTACACGTTCTACAGACTAATCTGCCTAATGGAAGACAAATATAAATGCACACGTTCTATAGACTAATCCACCTAATGGAACACAAATCTAAATGTACACGTTCTAGGACTAATACGCCTAATGGGAGACAAATCTAAATGTACACGTTCTATAGACCAATCCGCATAATGGAAGACAAATCTAAATGTACACGTTCTATAGACTAATCCGCCTAATGGAAGACTAATCTAAATGTACACGTTCTATAGACTAATCCGCCTAATGGAAGACAAATCTAGATATATACGTTCTATAGACTAATCCGCCTAATGGAACACAAATCTAAATGTACACGTTCTAGGACTAATCCGCCTAATGGGAGACAAATCTAAATGTACACGTTCTATAGACCAATCCGCATAATGGAAGACAAATCTAAATGTACACGTTCTATAGACTAATCCGCCTAATGGAAGACTAATCTAAATGTACACGTTCTATAGACTAATCCGCCGAATGGAAGACAAATCTAGATATATACGTTCTAGGACTAATACGCCTAATGGAAGACAAATCTAAATATACACATTCTATAGACTAATCCGCCTAATGGAAGACAAATCTAAATATACACATTCTATAGACTAATCCGCCTAATGGAAGACTAATCTAAATGTACACGTTCTATAGACTAATCCGCCTAATGGAAGACAAATCTAAATGTACACGTTCTATAGACTAATCCGCCTAATGGAAGACAAATCTAAATGTACACATTCTATAGACTAATCCGCCTAATGGAAGACTAACCTAAATGTACACGTTCTATAGACTAACCCGCCTAATGGAAGACAAATCTAAATGTACACGTTCTATAGACTAATCCGCCTAATGGAAGACAAATCTAAATGTACACGTTCTATAGACTAATCCGCCTAATGGAAGACTAATCTAAATGTACACGTTCTACAGACTAATCCGCCTAATGGAAGACAAATATAAATGTACACGTTCTATAGATTAATCCGCCTAATGGAAGACTAATCTAAATGTACACATTCTATAGACTAATCCGCCTAATGGAAGACACATCTAAATGTACGCGTTGTATAGACTAATCCGCCTAATGGAAGACAAATCTAAATGTACACGTTGTATGGACTAATCCGCCTAAAGGAAGACAAATCTAAATGTACACGTTCTAAGACTAATACGCCTAATGGGAGACAAATCTAAATGTACACGTTCTATAGACTAATCCGCCTAATGGAAGACTAATCTAAATCTACACATTCTATAGACTAATCCGCCTAATGGAAGACTAATCTAAATGTACACGTTCTATAGACTAATTCCGCCTAATGGAAGACTAATCTAAATGCACACGTTCTATAGACTAATCCACCTAATGGAAGACAAATCTAAATGTACACGTTCTATAGACTAATCCGCCTAATGGAACACAAATCTAAATGTACACATTCTATAGACTAATCCGCCTAATGGAAGACAAATCTAAATGTACACGTTCTATAGACGAATCCGCCTAATGGAAGACTAATCTAAATGCACACATTCTATAGACTAATCTGCCTAATGGAACACAAATCTAAATGTACACGTTCTATAGACTAATCCGCCTAATGGAAGACTAATCTAAATGCACACGTTCTATAGACTAATCCGCCTAATGGAAGACAAATCTAAATGTACACGTTCTATAGACTAATCTGCCGAATGGAAGACAAATCTAAATGTACACGTTCTATAGACTAATCCGCCTAATGGAAGACAAATCTAAATGTACACGTTCTATAGACTAATCCGCCTAATGGAAGACAAATCTAAATATACACATTCTATAGACTAATCCGCCTAATGGAAGACTAATCTAAATGTACACGTTCTATAGAATAATCCACCTAATGGACAAATCTAAATGTACACATTCTCTAGACTAATCCGCCTAATGGAAGACAAATCTAAATGTACACGTTCTATAGACTAATCCGCCTAATGGAAGACAAATCTAAATGTACACGTTCTATAGACTAATCCGCCTAATGGAAGACTAATCTAAATGTACACGTTCTATAGACTAATTCGCCTAATGGAAGACTAATCTAAATGTACACGTTCTATAGACTAATCCGCCTAATGGAAGACTAATCTAAATGCACACGTTCTATAGACTAATCCGCCTAATGGAAGACAAATCTAAATGTACACGTTCTATAGACTAATCCACCTAATGGACAAATCTAAATGTACACGTTCTATAGACTAATCCACCTAATGGAAGACAAATCTAAATGTACACATTCTATAGACTAATCCACCTAATGGAACACAAATCTAAATGTACACGTTCTATAGACTAATCCGCCTAATGGAACACAAATCTAAATGTACACGTTCTATAGACTAATCCGCCTAATGGAAGACAAATCTAAATGTACACGTTCTACAGACTAATCTGCCTAATGGAAGACAAATATAAATGCACACGTTCTATAGACTAATCCGCCTAATGGAACACAAATCTAAATGTACACGTTCTAGGACTAATACGCCTAATGGGAGACAAATCTAAATGTACACGTTCTATAGACCAATCCGCATAATGGAAGACAAATCTAAATGTACACGTTCTATAGACTAATCCGCCTAATGGAAGACTAATCTAAATGTACACGTTCTATAGACTAATCCGCCTAATGGAAGACAAATCTAAATATACGTTCTAGACTAATACGCCTAATGGAGACAAATCTAAATGTACACATTCTATAGACTAATCCGCCTAATGGAAGACAAATCTAAATATACACATTCTATAGACTAATCCGCCTAATGGAAGACTAATCTAAATGTACACGTTCTATAGACTAATCCACCTAATGGACAAATCTAAATGTACACATTCTATAGACTAATCCGCCTAATGGAAGACTAATCTAAATGTACACGTTCTATAGACTAACCCGCCTAATGGAAGACAAATCTAAATGTACACGTTCTATAGACTAATCCGCCTAATGGAAGACAAATCTAAATGTACACGTTCTATAGACTAATCCGCCTAATGGAAGACAAATCTAAATGTACACGTTCTATAGACTAATCCGCCTAATGGAAGACAAATATAAATGCACACGTTCTATAGACTAATCCACCTAATGGAACACAAATCTAAATGTACACGTTCTAGGACTAATACGCCTAATGGGAGACAAATCTAAATGTACACGTTCTATATACCAATCCGCATAATGGAAGACAAATCTAAATGTACACGTTCTATAGACTAATCCGCCTAATGGAAGACTAATCTAAATGTACACGTTCTATAGACTAATCCGCTGAATGGAAGACAAATCTAGATATATACGTTCTATAGACTAATCCGCCTAATGGAAGACAAATCTAAATATACACATTCTATAGACTAATCCGCCTAATGGAAGACTAATCTAAATGTACACGTTCTATAGACTAATCCGCCTAATGGAAGACAAATCTAAATGTACACATTCTATAGACTAATCCGCCTAATGGAAGACACATCTAAATGTACGCGTTGTATAGACTAATCCGCCTAATGGAAGACAAATCTAAATGTACACATTCTATAGACTAATCCGCCTAATGTAAGACAAATCTAAATGTACACGTTCTATAGACTAATCCGCCTAATGGAAGACTAATCTAAATGTACACGTTCCATAGACTAATCCACCTAATGGACAAATCTAAATGTACACATACTCTAGACTAATCCGCCTAATGGAAGACTAATCTAAATGTACACGTTCTATAGACTAACCCACCTAATGGAAGACAAATCTAAATGTACACGTTCTATAGACTAATCCGCCTAATGGAAGACAAATCTAAATGTACACGTTCTATAGACTAATCCGCCTAATGGAAGACTAATCTAAATGTACACGTTCTATAGACTAATCCGCCTAATGGAAGACAAATATAAATGTACACGTTCTATAGACTAATCCGCCTAATGGAAGACTAATCTAAATGTACACGTTCTATAGACTAATCCGCCTAATGGAAGACTAATCTAAATGTACACGTTCTATAGACTAATCCGCCTAATGGAAGACAAATCTAAATGTACACGTTCTATAGACTAATCCGCCTAATGGAAGACAAATCTAAATGTACACCTTCTATAGACTAATCCGCCTAATGGAAGACTAATCTAAATGTACACGTTCTATAGACTAATCCGCCTAATGGAAGACAAATATAAATGCACACGTTCTATAGACTAATCCGCCTAATGGAAGACAAATCTAAATGTACACGTTCTATAGACTAATCCGCCTAATGGAAGACAAATCTAAATGTACACGTTCTATAGACTAATCCGCATAATGGAAGACAAATCTAAATGTACACGTTCTATAGACTAATCCGCCTAATGGAAGACTAATCTAAATGTACACGTTCTATAGACTAATCCGCCTAATGGAAGACAAATCTAGATATATACGTTCTATAGACTAATCCGCCTAATGGAACACAAATCTAAATGTACACATTCTATAGACTAATCCGCCTAATGGGAGACAAATCTAAATGTACACGTTCTATAGACTAATCCGCCTAATGGAAGACAAATCTAAATGTACACGTTCTATAGACTAATCCGCCTAATGGAAGACTAATCTAAATGTACACGTTCTATAGACTAATCCGCCTAATGGAAGACAAATCTAAATGTACACGTTCTATAGACTAATACGCCTAATGGAAGACAAATCTAAATGTACACGTTCTATAGACTAATCCGCCTAATGGAAGACAAATCTAAATGTACACGTTCTATAGACTAATCCGCCTAATGGAAGACTAATCTAAATGTACACGTTCTACAGACTAATCCGCCTAATGGAAGACAAATATAAATGTACACGTTCTATAGATTAATCCGCCTAATGGAAGACTAATCTAAATGTACACATTCTATAGACTAATCCGCCTAATGGAAGACACATCTAAATGTACGCGTTGTATAGACTAATCCGCCTAATGGAAGACAAATCTAAATGTACACATTCTATAGACTAATCCGCCTAATGTAAGACAAATCTAAATGTACACGTTCTATAGACTAATCCGCCTAATGGAAGACAAATCTAAATGTACACGTTCTACAGACTAATCCGCCTAATGGAAGACAAATATAAATGCACACGTTCTATAGACTAATCCGCCTAATGGAACACAAATCTAAATGTACACGTTCTATAGACTAATCCGCCTAATGGGAGACAAATCTAAATGTACACGTTCTATAGACCAATCCGCATAATGGAAGACAAATCTAAATGTACACGTTCTATAGACTAATCCGCCTAATGGAAGACTAATCTAAATGTACACGTTCTATAGACTAATCCGCCGAATGGAAGACAAATCTAGATATATACGTTCTATAGACTAATCCGCCTAATGGAAGACAAATCTAAATATACACATTCTATAGACTAATCCGCCTAATGGAAGACAAATCTAAATATACACATTCTATAGACTAATCCGCCTAATGGAAGACTAATCTAAATGTACACGTTCTATAGACTAATCCACCTAATGGACAAATCTAAATGTACACATTCTCTAGACTAATCCGCCTAATGGAAGACTAACCTAAATGTACACGTTCTATAGACTAACCCGCCTAATGGAAGACAAATCTAAATGTACACGTTCTATAGACTAATCCGCCTAATGGAAGACAAATCTAAATGTACACGTTCTATAGACTAATCCGCCTAATGGAAGACTAATCTAAATGTACACGTTCTACAGACTAATCCGCCTAATGGAAGACAAATATAAATGTACACGTTCTATAGATTAATCCGCCTAATGGAAGACTAATCTAAATGTACACATTCTATAGACTAATCCGCCTAATGGAAGACACATCTAAATGTACGCGTTGTATAGACTAATCCGCCTAATGGAAGACAAATCTAAATGTACACGTTGTATGGACTAATCCGCCTAAAGGAAGACAAATCTAAATGTACACGTTCTAAGACTAATACGCCTAATGGGAGACAAATCTAAATGTACACGTTCTATAGACTAATCCGCCTAATGGAAGACTAATCTAAATCTACACATTCTATAGACTAATCCGCCTAATGGAAGACTAATCTAAATGTACACGTTCTATAGACTAATCCGCCTAATGGAACACAAATCTAAATGTACACGTTCTATAGACTAATCCGCCTAATGGAAGACAAATCTAAATGTACACGTTCTACAGACTAATCTGCCTAATGGAAGACAAATATAAATGCACACGTTCTATAGACTAATCCGCCTAATGGAACACAAATCTAAATGTACACGTTCTAGGACTAATACGCCTAATGGGAGACAAATCTTAATGTACACGTTCTATAGACCAATCCGCATAATGGAAGACAAATGTAAATGTACACGTTCTATAGACTAATCCGCCTAATGGAAGACTAAACTAAATGTACACGTTCTATAGACTAATCCACCTAATGGAAGACTAATCTAGATGTACACATTCTATAGACTAATCGCCTAATGGAAGACTAATCTAAATGTACACGTTCTATAGAATAATTCGCCTAATGGAAGACTAATCTAAATGTACACGTTCTATAGACTAATCCGCCTAATGTCAGACTAATCTAAATGTACACGTTCTATAGACTAATCCGCCTAATGGAAGACAAATCTAAATGTACACGTTCTATAGACTAATCCGCCTAATGGAAGACAAATATAAATGCACACGTTCTATAGACTAATCCACCTAATGGAACACAAATCTAAATGTACATGTTCTAGGACTAATACGCCTAATGGGAGACAAATCTAAATGTACACGTTCTATATACCAATCCGCATAATGGAAGACAAATCTAAATGTACACGTTCTATAGACTAATCCGCCTAATGGAAGACTAATCTAAATGTACACGTTCTATAGACTAATCCGCTGAATGGAAGACAAATCTAGATATATACGTTCTATAGACTAATCCGCCTAATGGAAGACAAATCTAAATATACACATTCTATAGACTAATCCGCCTAATGGAAGACTAATCTAAATGTACACGTTCTATAGACTAACCCGCCTAATGGAAGACAAATCTAAATGTAAACGTTCTATAGACTAATCCGCCTAATGGAAGACAAATCGAAATGTACACGTTCTATAGACTAATCCGCCTAATGGAAGACAAATCTAAATGTACACGTTCTACAGACTAATCCGCCTAATGGAAGACAAATATAAATGCACACGTTCTATAGACTAATCCGCCTAATGGAAGACAAATCTAAATGTACACGTTCTAGGACTAATCCGCCTAATGGGAGACAAATCTAAATGTACACGTTCTATAGACCAATCCGCATAATGGAAGACAAATCTAAATGTACACGTTCTATAGACTAATCCGCCTAATGGAAGACTAATCTAAATGTACACGTTCTATAGACTAATCCACCTAATGGAAGACTAATCTAGATGTACACATTCTATAGACTAATCGCCTAATGGAAGACTAATCTAAATGTACACGTTCTATAGACTAATCCGCCTAATGGAAGACAAATATAAATGCACACGTTCTATAGACTAATCCACCTAATGGAACACAAATCTAAATGTACATGTTCTAGGACTAATACGCCTAATGGGAGACAAATCTAAATGTACACGTTCTATATACCAATCCGCATAATGGAAGACAAATCTAAATGTACACGTTCTATAGACTAATCCGCCTAATGGAAGACTAATCTAAATGTACACGTTCTATAGACTAATCCGCCTAATGGAAGACAAATCTAGATATATACGTTCTATAGACTAATCCGCCTAATGGAAGACAAATCTAAATATACACATTCTATAGACTAATCCGCCTAATGGAAGACTAATCTAAATGTACACGTTCCATAGACTAATCTACCTAATGGACAAATCTAAATGTACACATACTCTAGACTAATCCGCCTAATGGAAGACTAATCTAAATGTACACGTTCTATAGACTAATCCGCCTAATGGAAGACAAATCTAAATGTACACGTTCTATAGACTAATCCGCCTAATGTAAGACAAATCGAAATGTACACGTTCTATAGACTAATCCGCCTAATGGAAGACAAATCTAAATGTACACGTTCTACAGACTAATCCGCCTAATGGAAGACAAATATAAATGCACACGTTCTATAGACTAATCCGCCTAATGGAACACAAATCTAAATGTACACGTTCTAGGACTAATACGCCTAATGGGAGACAAATCTAAATGTACACGTTCTATAGACCAATCCGCATAATGGAAGACAAATCTAAATGTACACGTTCTATAGACTAATCCGCCTAATGGAAGACTAATCTAAATGTACACGTTCTATAGACTAATCCACCTAATGGAAGACTAATCTAGATGTACACATTCTATAGACTAATCGCCTAATGGAAGACTAATCTAAATGTACACGTTCTATAGACTAATCCGCCTAATGGAAGACTAATCTAAATGCACACGTTCTATAGACTAATCCGCCTAATGGAAGACAAATCTAAATGTAAACGTTCTATAGACTAATCCGCGTAATGGAAGACAAATCTAAATGTACACGTTCTATAGACTAATCCGCCTAATGGCAGACTAATCTAAATGTACACGTTCTATAGACTAATCCGCCTAATGGAAGACTAATCTAAATGCACACGTTCTATAGACTAATCCGCCTAATGGACAAATCTAAATGTACACGTTCTATAGACTAATCCACCTAATGGACAAATCTAAATGTACACATTCTCTAGACTAATCCGCCTAATGGAAGACAAATCTAAATGTACACGTTCTATAGACTAATCCGCCTAATGGAAGACAAATCTAAATGTACACGTTCTATAGACTAATCCGCCTAATGGAAGACTAATCTAAATGTACACGTTCTATAGACTAATTCGCCTAATGGAAGACTAATCTAAATGTACACGTTCTATAGACTAATCCGCCTAATGGAAGACTAATCTAAATGCACACGTTCTATAGACTAATCCGCCTAATGGAAGACAAATCTAAATGTACACGTTCTATAGACTAATCCACCTAATGGACAAATCTAAATGTACACGTTCTATAGACTAATCCACCTAATGGAAGACAAATCTAAATGTACACATTCTATAGACTAATCCACCTAATGGAACACAAATCTAAATGTACACGTTATATAGACTAATCCGCCTAATGGCAGACTAATCTAAATGTACACGTTCTATAGACTAATCCGCCTAATGGAACACAAATCTAAATGTACACGTTCTATAGACTAATCCGCCTAATGGAAGACAAATCTAAATGTACACGTTCTACAGACTAATCTGCCTAATGGAAGACAAATATAAATGCACACGTTCTATAGACTAATCCGCCTAATGGAACACAAATCTAAATGTACACGTTCTAGGACTAATACGCCTAATGGGAGACAAATCTTAATGTACACGTTCTATAGATCCCAATCCGCATAATGGAAGACAAATCTAAATGTACACGTTCTATAGACTAATCCGCCTAATGGAAGACTAATCTAAATGTACACGTTCTATAGACTAATCCGCTGAATGGAAGACAAATCTAGATATATACGTTCTATAGACTAATCCGCCTAATGGAAGACAAATCTAAATATACACATTCTATAGACTAATCCGCCTAATGGAAGACTAATCTAAATGTACACGTTCCATAGACTAATCTACCTAATGGACAAATCTAAATGTACACATACTCTAGACTAATCCGCCTAATGGAAGACTAATCTAAATGTACACGTTCTATAGACTAATCCGCCTAATGGAAGACAAATCTAAATGTACACGTTCTATAGACTAATCCGCCTAATGGAACACAAATCTAAATGTACACGTTCTATAGACTAATCCGCCTAATGGAAGACAAATCTAAATGTACACGTTCTACAGACTAATCCGCCTAATGGAAGACAAATATAAATGCACACGTTCTATAGACTAATCCGCCTAATGGAACACAAATCTAAATGTACACGTTCTAGGACTAATACGCCTAATGGGAGACAAATCTAAATGTACACGTTCTATAGACCAATCCGCATAATGGAAGACAAATCTAAATGTACACGTTCTATAGACTAATCCGCCTAATGGAAGACTAATCTAAATGTACACGTTCTATAGACTAATCCACCTAATGGAAGACTAATCTAGATGTACACATTCTATAGACTAATCGCCTAATGGAAGACTAATCTAAATGTACACGTTCTATAGACTAATCCGCCTAATGGAAGACTAATCTAAATGCACACGTTCTATAGACTAATCCGCCTAATGGAAGACAAATCTAAATGTAAACGTTCTATAGACTAATCCGCGTAATGGAAGACAAATCTAAATGTACACGTTCTATAGACTAATCCGCCTAATGGCAGACTAATCTAAATGTACACGTTCTATAGACTAATCCGCCTAATGGAAGACTAATCTAAATGCACACGTTCTATAGACTAATCCGCCTAATGGACAAATCTAAATGTACACGTTCTATAGACTAATCCACCTAATGGACAAATCTAAATGTACACATTCTCTAGACTAATCCGCCTAATGGAAGACAAATCTAAATGTACACGTTCTATAGACTAATCCGCCTAATGGAAGACAAATCTAAATGTACACGTTCTATAGACTAATCCGCCTAATGGAAGACTAATCTAAATGTACACGTTCTATAGACTAATTCGCCTAATGGAAGACTAATCTAAATGTACACGTTCTATAGACTAATCCGCCTAATGGAAGACTAATCTAAATGCACACGTTCTATAGACTAATCCGCCTAATGGAAGACAAATCTAAATGTACACGTTCTATAGACTAATCCACCTAATGGACAAATCTAAATGTACACGTTCTATAGACTAATCCACCTAATGGAAGACAAATCTAAATGTACACATTCTATAGACTAATCCGCCTAATGGCAGACTAATCTAAATGTACACGTTCTATAGACTAATCCGCCTAATGGAACACAAATCTAAATGTACACGTTCTATAGACTAATCCGCCTAATGGAAGACAAATCTAAATGTACACGTTCTACAGACTAATCTGCCTAATGGAAGACAAATATAAATGCACACGTTCTATAGACTAATCCGCCTAATGGAACACAAATCTAAATGTACACGTTCTAGGACTAATACGCCTAATGGGAGACAAATCTTAATGTACACGTTCTATAGACCAATCCGCATAATGGAAGACAAATCTAAATGTACACGTTCTATAGACTAATCCGCCTAATGGAAGACTAATCTAAATGTACACGTTCTATAGACTAATCCACCTAATGGAAGACTAATCTAGATGTACACATTCTATAGACTAATCGCCTAATGGAAGACTAATCTAAATGTACACGGTCTATAGACTAATTCGCCTAATGGAAGACTAATCTAAATGTACACGTTCTATAGACTAATCCGCCTAATGTCAGACTAATCTAAATGTACACGTTCTATAGACTAATCCGCCTAATGGAACACAAATCTAAATGTACACGTTCTATAGACTAATCCGCCTAATGGAAGACAAATCTAAATGTACACGTTCTACAGACTAATCTGCCTAATGGAAGACAAATATAAATGCACACGTTCTATAGACTAATCCACCTAATGGAACACAAATCTAAATGTACACGTTCTAGGACTAATACGCCTAATGGGAGACAAATCTAAATGTACACGTTCTATATACCAATCCGCATAATGGAAGACAAATCTAAATGTACACGTTCTATAGACTAATCCGCCTAATGGAAGACTAATCTAAATGTACACGTTCTATAGACTAATCCGCTGAATGGAAGACAAATCTAGATATATACGTTCTATAGACTAATCCGCCTAATGGAAGACAAATCTAAATATACACATTCTATAGACTAATCCGCCTAATGGAAGACTAATCTAAATGTACACGTTCCATAGACTAATCCACCTAATGGACAAATCTAAATGTACACATACTCTAGACTAATCCGCCTAATGGAAGACTAATCTAAATGTACACGTTCTATAGACTAACCCGCCTAATGGAAGACAAATCTAAATGTACACGTTCTATAGACTAATCCGCCTAATGGAAGACAAATCTAAATGTACACGTTCTATAGACTAATCCGCCTAATGGAAGACTAATCTAAATGTACACGTTCTACAGACTAATCCGCCTAATGGAAGACAAATATAAATGTACACGTTCTATAGATTAATCCGCCTAATGGAAGACTAATCTAAATGTACACATTCTATAGACTAATCCGCCTAATGGAAGACACATCTAAATGTACGCGTTGTATAGACTAATCCGCCTAATGGAAGACAAATCTAAATGTACACATTCTATAGACTAATCCGCCTAATGTAAGACAAATCTAAATGTACACGTTCTATAGACTAATCCGCCTAATGGAAGACTAATCTAAATGTACACGTTCCATAGACTAATCCACCTAATGGACAAATCTAAATGTACACATACTCTAGACTAATCCGCCTAATGGAAGACTAATCTAAATGTACACGTTCTATAGACTAATCCGCCTAATGGAAGACAAATCTAAATGTACACGTTCTATAGACTAATCCGCCTAATGGAAGACAAATCTAAATGTACACGTTCTATAGACTAATCCGCCTAATGGAAGACAAATCTAAATGTACACGTTCTATAGACTAATCCGCCTAATGGAAGACAAATCTAAATGTACACGTTCTATAGACTAATCCGCCTAATGGAAGACAAATCTAAATGTACACGTTCTATAGACTAATCCGCCTAATGGAAGACAAATCTAAATGTACACGTTCTATAGACTAATCCGCCTAATGGAAGACAAATCTAAATGTACACGTTCTAGGACTAATACGCCTAATGGGAGACAAATCTAAATGTACACGTTCTATAGACCAATCCGCATAATGGAAGACAAATCTAAATGTACACGTTCTATAGACTAATCCGCCTAATGGAAGACTAATCTAAATGTACACGTTCTATAGACTAATCCGCCTAATGGAAGACAAATCTAAATGTACACGTTCTAGGACTAATACGCCTAATGGGAGACAAATCTAAATATACACATTCTATAGACTAATCCGCCTAATGGAAGACAAATCTAAATATACACATTCTATAGACTAATCCGCCTAATGGAAGACTAATCTAAATGTACACGTTCTATAGACTAATCCACCTAATGGACAAATCTAAATGTACACATTCTCTAGACTAATCCGCCTAATGGAAGACAAATCTAAATGTACACGTTCTATAGACTAATCCGCCTAATGGAAGACAAATCTAAATGTACACGTTCTATAGACTAATCCGCCTAATGGAAGACAAATCTAAATGTACACGTTCTATAGACTAATCCGCCTAATGGAAGACAAATCTAAATGTACACGTTCTATAGACTAATCCGCCTAATGGAAGACAAATATAAATGCACACGTTCTATAGACTAATCCACCTAATGGAACACAAATCTAAATGTACACGTTCTAGGACTAATCCGCCTAATGGGAGACAAATCTAAATGTACACGTTCTATATACCAATCCGCATAATGGAAGACAAATCTAAATGTACACGTTCTATAGACTAATCCGCCTAATGGAAGACTAATCTAAATGTACACGTTCTATAGACTAATCCGCTGAATGGAAGACAAATCTAGATATATACGTTCTATAGACTAATCCGCCTAATGGAAGACAAATCTAAATATACACATTCTATAGACTAATCCGCCTAATGGAAGACTAATCTAAATGTACACGTTCTATAGACTAATCCACCTAATGGACAAATCTAAATGTACACATACTCTAGACTAATCCGCCTAATGGAAGACTAATCTAAATGTACACGTTCTATAGACTAACCCGCCTAATGGAAGACAAATCTAAATGTACACGTTCTATAGACTAATCCGCCTAATGGAAGACAAATCTAAATGTACACGTTCTATAGACTAATCCGCCTAATGGAAGACTAATCTAAATGTACACGTTCTATAGACTAATCCGCCTAATGGAAGACAAATATAAATGTACACGTTCTATAGATTAATCCGCCTAATGGAAGACTAATCTAAATGTACACATTCTATAGACTAATCCGCCTAATGGAAGACACATCTAAATGTACGCGTTGTATAGACTAATCCGCCTAATGGAAGACAAATCTAAATGTACACATTCTATAGACTAATCCGCCTAATGTAAGACAAATCTAAATGTACACGTTCTATAGACTAATCCGCCTAATGGAAGACTAATCTAAATGTACACGTTCCATAGACTAATCCACCTAATGGACAAATCTAAATGTACACATACTCTAGACTAATCCGCCTAATGGAAGACTAATCTAAATGTACACGTTCTATAGACTAACCCACCTAATGGAAGACAAATCTAAATGTACACGTTCTATAGACTAATCCGCCTAATGGAAGACAAATCTAAATGTACACGTTCTATAGACTAATCCGCCTAATGGAAGACTAATCTAAATGTACACGTTCTACAGACTAATCCGCCTAATGGAAGACAAATATAAATGTACACGTTCTATAGATTAATCCGCCTAATGGAAGACTAATCTAAATGTACACATTCTATAGACTAATCCGCCTAATGGAAGACACATCTAAATGTACGCGTTGTATAGACTAATCCGCCTAATGGAAGACAAATCTAAATGTACACATTCTATAGACTAATCCGCCTAATGTAAGACAAATCTAAATGTACACGTTCTATAGACTAATCCGCCTAATGGAAGACAAATCTAAATGTACACGTTCTACAGACTAATCCGCCTAATGGAAGACAAATATAAATGCACACGTTCTATAGACTAATCCGCCTAATGGAACACAAATCTAAATGTACACGTTCTAGGACTAATACGCCTAATGGGAGACAAATCTAAATGTACACGTTCTATAGACCAATCCGCATAATGGAAGACAAATCTAAATGTACACGTTCTATAGACTAATCCGCCTAATGGAAGACTAATCTAAATGTACACGTTCTATAGACTAATCCGCCGAATGGAAGACAAATCTAGATATATACGTTCTAGGACTAATACGCCTAATGGGAGACAAATCTAAATATACACATTCTATAGACTAATCCGCCTAATGGAAGACAAATCTAAATATACACATTCTATAGACTAATCCGCCTAATGGAAGACAAATCTAAATGTACACGTTCTATAGACTAATCCGCCTAATGGAAGACTAATCTAAATGTACACGTTCTATAGACTAATCCACCTAATGGACAAATCTAAATGTACACATACTCTAGACTAATCCGCCTAATGGAAGACTAATCTAAATGTACACGTTCTATAGACTAATCCGCCTAATGGAAGACAAATCTAAATGTACACGTTCTATAGACTAATCCGCCTAATGGAAGACAAATCTAAATGTACACGTTCTATAGACTAATCCGCCTAATGGAAGACTAATCTAAATGTACACGTTCTACAGACTAATCCGCCTAATGGAAGACAAATATAAATGTACACGTTCTATAGATTAATCCGCCTAATGGAAGACTAATCTAAATGTACACATTCTATAGACTAATCCGCCTAATGGAAGACACATCTAAATGTACGCGTTGTATAGACTAATCCGCCTAATGGAAGACAAATCTAAATGTACACATTCTATAGACTAATCCGCCTAATGTAAGACAAATCTAAATGTACACGTTCTATAGACTAATCCGCCTAATGGAAGACTAATCTAAATGTACACGTTCTATAGACTAATCCGCCTAATGGAAGACAAATATAAATGCACACGTTCTATAGACTAATCCGCCTAATGGAACACAAATCTAAATGTACACGTTCTAGGACTAATACGCCTAATGGGAGACAAATCTAAATGTACACGTTCTATAGACCAATCCGCATAATGGAAGACAAATCTAAATGTACACGTTCTATAGACTAATCCGCCTAATGGAAGACTAATCTAAATGTACACGTTCTATAGACTAATCCGCCGAATGGAAGACAAATCTAGATATATACGTTCTATAGACTAATCCGCCTAATGGGAGACAAATCTAAATATACACATTCTATAGACTAATCCGCCTAATGGAAGACAAATCTAAATATACACATTCTATAGACTAATCCGCCTAATGGAAGACTAATCTAAATGTACACGTTCTATAGACTAATCCACCTAATGGAAGACAAATCTAAATGTACACGTTCTATAGACTAATCCGCCTAATGGAAGACTAATCTAAATGTACACGTTCTATAGACTAATCCGCCTAATGGAAGACAAATCTAAATGTACACGTTCTATAGACTAATCCGCCTAATGGAAGACAAATCTAAATGTACACGTTCTATAGACTAATCCGCCTAATGGAAGACAAATCTAAATGTACACGTTCTATAGACTAATCCGCCTAATGGAAGACTAATCTAAATGTACACGTTCTATAGACTAATCCGCCTAATGGAAGACAAATCTAAATGTACACGTTCTATAGACTAATCCGCCTAATGGAAGACAAATCTAAATGTACACGTTCTATAGACTAATCCGCCTAATGGAAGACAAATCTAAATGTACACGTTCTATAGACTAATCCGCCTAATGGAAGACAAATCTAAATGTACACGTTCTATAGACTAATCCGCCTAATGGAAGACAAATCTAAATGTACACGTTCTATAGACTAATCCGCCTAATGGAAGACAAATCTAAATGTACACGTTCTATAGACTAATCCGCCTAATGGAAGACTAATCTAAATGTACACGTTCTATAGACTAATCCGCCTAATGGACAAATCTAAATGTACACGTTCTATAGACTAATCCGCCTAATGGAAGACAAATCTAAATGTACACGTTCTATAGACTAATCCGCCTAATGGAAGACTAATCTAAATGTACACGTTCTATAGACTAATCCGCCTAATGGAAGACTAAATCTAAATGTACACGTTCTATAGACTAATCCGCCTAATGGAAGACTAATCTAAATGCACACGTTCTATAGACTAATCCGCCTAATGGAAGACAAATCTAAATGTACACGTTCTATAGACTAATCCACCTAATGGACAAATCTAAATGTACACGTTCTATAGACTAATCCACCTAATGGAAGACAAATGTAAATGTACACATTCTATAGACTAATCCACCTAATGGAACACAAATCTAAATGTACACGTTCTATAGACTAATCCGCCTAATGGAAGACTAATCTAAATGTACACGTTCTATAGACTAATCCGCCTAATGGAAGACTAATCTAAATGTACACGTTCTATAGACTAATCCGCCTAATGGAACACAAATCTAAATGTACACGTTCTATAGACTAATCCGCCTAATGGAAGACAAATCTAAATGTACACGTTCTACAGACTAATCTGCCTAATGGAAGACAAATATAAATGCACACGTTCTATAGACTAATCCGCCTAATGGAACACAAATCTAAATGTACACGTTCTAGGACTAATACGCCTAATGGGAGACAAATCTAAATGTACACGTTCTATAGACCAATCCGCATAATGGAAGACAAATCTAAATGTACACGTTCTATAGACTAATCCGCCTAATGGAAGACTAATCTAAATGTACACGTTCTATAGACTAATCCGCCTAATGGAAGACAAATCTAGATATATATGTTCTATAGACTAATCCGCCTAATGGAAGACAAATCTAAATATACACATTCTATAGACTAATCCGCCTAATGGAAGACTAATCTAAATGTACACGTTCCATAGACTAATCTACCTAATGGACAAATCTAAATGTACACATACTCTAGACTAATCCGCCTAATGGAAGACTAATCTAAATGTACACGTTCTATAGACTAACCCGCCTAATGGAAGACAAATCTAAATGTACACGTTCTATAGACTAATCCGCCTAATGTAAGACAAATCGAAATGTACACGTTCTATAGACTAATCCGCCTAATGGAAGACAAATCTAAATGTACACGTTCTACAGACTAATCCGCCTAATGGAAGACAAATATAAATGCACACGTTCTATAGACTAATCCGCCTAATGGAACACAAATCTAAATGTACACGTTCTAGGACTAATACGCCTAATGGGAGACAAATCTAAATGTACACGTTCTATAGACCAATCCGCATAATGGAAGACAAATCTAAATGTACACGTTCTATAGACTAATCCGCCTAATGGAAGACTAATCTAAATGTACACGTTCTATAGACTAATCCACCTAATGGAAGACTAATCTAGATGTACACATTCTATAGACTAATCGCCTAATGGAAGACTAATCTAAATGTACACGTTCTATAGACTAATCCGCCTAATGGAAGACTAATCTAAATGCACACGTTCTATAGACTAATCCGCCTAATGGAAGACAAATCTAAATGTACACGTTCTATAGACTAATCCGCGTAATGGAAGACAAATCTAAATGTACACGTTCTATAGACTAATCCGCCTAATGGCAGACTAATCTAAATGTACACGTTCTATAGACTAATCCGCCTAATGGAAGACTAATCTAAATGCACACGTTCTATAGACTAATCCGCCTAATGGAAGACAAATCTAAATGTACACGTTCTATAGACTAATCCGCCTAATGGAAGACTAATCTAAATGTACACGTTCTATAGACTAATCCGCCTAATGGAACACAAATCTAAATGTACACGTTCTATAGACTAATCCGCCTAATGGAAGACAAATCTAAATGTACACGTTCTATAGACTAATCCGCCTAATGGAAGACAAATATAAATGCACACGTTCTATAGACTAATCCGCCTAATGGAACACAAATCTAAATGTACACGTTCTAGGACTAATCCACCTAATGGAAGACAAATCTAAATGTACACGTTCTATAGACTAATCCGCCTAATGGAAGACAAATCTAAATGTACACGTTCTATAGACTAATCCGCCTAATGGCAGACTAATCAAAATGTACACGTTCTATAGACTAATCCGCCTAATGGAACACAAATCTAAATGTACACGTTCTATAGACTAATCCGCCTAATGGAAGACAAATCTAAATGTACACGTTCTATAGACTAATCCGCCTAATGTAAGACAAATATAAATTCACACGTTCTCTAGACTAATCCGCCTAATGGAACACAAATCTAAATGTACATGTTCTAGGACTAATACGCCTAATGGGAGACAAATCTAAATGTACACGTTCTATAGACCAATCCGCAAAATGGAAGACAAATCTAAATGTACACGTTCTATAGACTAATCCGCCTAATGGAAGACTAATCTAAATGTACACGTTCTATAGACTAATCCACCTAATGGAAGACTAATCTAGATGTACACATTCTATAGACTAATCGCCTAATGGAAGACTAATCTAAATGTACACGTTCTATAGACTAATTCGCCTAATGGAAGACTAATCTAAATGTACACGTTCTATAGACTAATCCGCCTAATGGAAGACTAATCTAAATGTACACGTTCTATAGACTAATCCGCCTAATGGAAGACAAATCTAAATGTACACGTTCTATAGACTAATCCACCTAATGGAAGACTAATCTAAATGTACACGTTCTATAGACTAATCCACCTAATGGAAGACAAATCTAAATGTACACATTCTATAGACTAATCCGCGTAATGGAAGACAAATCTAAATGTACATGTTCTATAGACTAATCCGCCTAATGGAAGACAAATCTAAATGTACACGTTCTATAGACTAATCCACCTAATGGACAAATCTAAATGTACACGTTCTATAGACTAATCCACCTAATGGAAGACAAATCTAAATGTACACATTCTATAGACTAATTCGCCTAATGGAAGACTAATCTAAATGCACACGTTCTATAGACTAATCCGCCTAATGGAAGACTAATCTAAATGTACACGTTCTATAGACTAATCCACCTAATGGAAGACTAATCTAAATGTACACATTATATAGACTAAGCCGCCTAATGGAAGACTAATCTAAATGTACACGTTCTATAGACTAATTCGCCTAATGGAAGACTAATCTAAATGCACGTTGTATAGACTAATCCACCTAATGGAAGACAAATCTAAATGTACACGTTCTATAGACTAATCCGCCTAATGGAAGACAAATCTAAATGTACACGTTCTATAGACTAATCCACCTAATGGAAGACTAATCTAGATGTACACATTCTATAGGCTAATCGCCTAATGGAAGACTAATCTAAATGCACACGTTCTATAGACTAATCCGCCTAATGGAAGACAAATCTAAATGTACACGTTCTATAGACTAATCCACCTAATGGACAAATCTAAATGTACACGTTCTATAGACTAATCCACCTAATGGAAGACAAATCTAAATGTACACGTTCTATAGACTAATCCGCGTAATGGAAGACAAATCTAAATGTACACGTTCTATAGACTAATCCGCCTAATGGAAGACTAATCTAAATGCACACGTTCTATAGACTAATCCGCCTAATGGAAGACAAATCTAAATGTACACGTTCTATAGACTAATCCACCTAATGGAAGACTAATCTAAATGTACACGTTCTATAGACTAATCCACCTAATGGAAGACAAATCTAAATGTACACATTCTATAGACTAATCCGCATAATGGAAGACAAATCTAAATGTACACGTTCTATAGACTAATCCGCCTAATGGAAGACTAATCTAAATGTACACGTTCTATAGACTAATCCGCCAAATGGAAGACTAATCTAAATGCACACGTTCTATAGACTAATCCGGCTAATGGAACACAAATCTAAATGTACACGTTCTAGGACTAATACGCCTAATGGGAGACAAATCTAAATGTACACGTTCTATAGACTAATCCGCATAATGGAAGACAAATCTAAATGTACGCGTTGTATAGACTAATCCGCCTAATGGAAGACAAATCTAAATGTACACGTTCTATAGACTAATCCGCCTAAAGGAAGACAAATCTAAATGTACACGTTCTATAGACTAATACGCCTAATGGGAGACAAATCTAAATGTACACGTTCTATAGACTAATCCACCTAATGGAAGACTAATCTAAATGTACACGTTCTATAGACTAATCCGCCTAATGGAAGACTAATCTAAATGTACACGTTCTATAGACTAATCCGCCTAATGGAAGACTAATCTAAATGTACACGTTCTATAGACTAATCCACCTAATGGAAGACTAATCTAAATGTACACGTTCTATAGACTAATCCACCTAATGGAACATAAATCTAAATGTACACATTCTATAGACTAATCCGCCTAATGGAAGACAAATCTAAATGTACACGTTCTATAGACTAATCCGCCTAATGGAAGACTAATCTAAATGCACACGTTCTATAGACTAATCCGCCTAATGGAACACAAATCTAAATGTACACGTTCTATAGACTAATCCGCCTAATGGAAGACTAATCTAAATGTACACGTTCTATAGACTAATCCGCCTAATGGAAGACAAATCTAAATGTACACGTTCTATAGACTAATCCACCTAATGGAAGACTAATCTAAATGTACACGTTCTATAGACTAATCCACCTAATGGAAGACAAATCTAAATGTACACATTCTATAGACTAATCCGCGTAATGGAAGACAAATCTAAATGTACATGTTCTATAGACTAATCCGCCTAATGGAAGACAAATCTAAATGTACACGTTCTATAGACTAATCCACCTAATGGACAAATCTAAATGTACACGTTCTATAGACTAATCCACCTAATGGAAGACAAATCTAAATGTACACATTCTATAGACTAATTCGCCTAATGGAAGACTAATCTAAATGCACACGTTCTATAGACTAATTCGCCTTAATGGAAGACTAATCTAAATGCACACGTTCTATAGACTAATCCACCTAATGGAAGACTAATCTAAATGTACACATTATATAGACTAAGCCGCCTAATGGAAGACTAATCTAACTGTACACGTTCTATAGACTAATTCGCCTAATGGAAGACTAATCTAAATGCACGTTGTATAGACTAATCCACCTAATGGAAGACAAATCTAAATGTACACGTTCTATAGACTAATCCGCCTAATGGAAGACAAATCTAAATGTACACGTTCTATAGACTAATCCACCTAATGGAAGACTAATCTAGATGTACACATTCTATAGGCTAATCGCCTAATGGAAGACTAATCTAAATGCACACGTTCTATAGACTAATCCGCCTAATGGAAGACAAATCTAAATGTACACGTTCTATAGACTAATCCACCTAATGGACAAATCTAAATGTACACGTTCTATAGACTAATCCATCTAATGGATGACAAATCTAAATGTACACATTCTATAGACTAATCCGCGTAATGGAAGACAAATCTAAATGTACACGTTCTATAGACTAATCCGCCTAATGGCAGACTAATCTAAATGCACACGTTCTATAGACTAATCCGCCTAATGGAAGACAAATCTAAATGTACACGTTCTATAGACTAATCCACCTAATGGACAAATCTAAATGTACACGTTCTATAGACTAATCCACCTAATGGAAGACAAATCTAAATGTACACATTCTATAGACTAATCCGCATAATGGAAGACAAATCTAAATGTACACGTTCTATAGACTAATCCGCCAAATGGAAGACTAATCTAAATGCACACGTTCTATAGACTAATCCGGCTAATGGAACACAAATCTAAATGTACACGTTCTAGGACTAATACGCCTAATGGGAGACAAATCTAAATGTAAACGTTCTATAGACCAATCCGCATAATGGAAGACAAATCTAAATGTACGCGTTGTATAGACTAATCCGCCTAATGGAAGACAAATCTAAATGTACACGTTGTATGGACTAATCCGCCTAAAGGAAGACAAATCTAAATGTACACATTCTAAGACTAATACGCCTAATGGGAGACAAATCTAAATGTACACGTTCTATAGACTAATCCGCCTAATGGAAGACTAATCTAAATCTACACATTCTATAGACTAATCCGCCTAATGGAAGACTAATCTAAATGTACACGTTCTATAGACTAATCCGCCTAATGGAAGACTAATCTAAATGCACACGTTCTATAGACTAATCCACCTAATGGACCACAAATCTAAATGTACACGTTCTATAGACTAATCCACCTAATGGAACATAAATCTAAATGTACACATTCTATAGACTAATCCGCCTAATGGAAGACAAATCTAAATATACACGTTCTATAGACTAATCCGCCTAATGGAAGACTAATCTAAATGCACACGTTCTATAGACTAATCCGCCTAATGGAACACAAATCTAAATGTACACGTTCTATAGACTAATCCGCCTAATGGAAGACAAATATAAATGCACACGTTCTATAGACTAATCCGCCTAATGGAACACAAATCTAAATGTACACGTTCTAGGACTAATACGCCTAATGGGAGACAAATCTAAATGTACACGTTCTATAGACCAATCCGCATAATGGAAGACAAATCTAAATGTACACGTTCTATAGACTAATCCGCCTAATGGAAGACTAATCTAAATGTACACGTTCTATAGACTATTCTGCCGAATGGAAGACAAATCTAGATATATACATTCTATAGACTAATCCGCCTAATGGAAGACAAATCTAAATGTACACGTTCTATAGACTAATCCGCCTAATGGAAGACTAATCTAAATGTACACGTTCTATAGACTAATCCGCCTAATGGAAGACTAATCTAAATGTACACGTTCTATAGACTAATCCACCTAATGGACAAATCTAAATGTACACGTTCTATAGACTAATCCACCTAATGGAAGACAAATCTAAATGTACACATCCTATAGACTAATCCGCGTAATGGAAGACAAATCTAAATGTACACGTTCTATAGACTAATCCGCCTAATGGCAGACTAATCTAAATGCACACGTTCTATAGACTAATCCGCCTAATGGAAGACAAATCTAAATGTACACGTTCTATAGACTAATCCACCTAATGGACAAATCTAAATGTACACGTTCTATAGACTAATCCACCTAATGGAAGACAAATCTAAATGTACACATTCTATAGACTAATCCGCGTAATGGAAGACAAATCTAAATGTACACATTCTATAGACTAATCCGCCTAATGGCAGACTAATCTAAATGTACACGTTCTATAGACTAATCCGCCTAATGGAAGACTAATCTAAATGTACACGTTCTATAGACTAATCCGCCTAATGGAACACAAATCTAAATGTACACGTTCTATAGACTAATCCGCCTAATGGAAGACAAATCTAAATATACACGTTCTACGGACGAATCCGCCTAATGGAACACAAATCTAAATGTACACGTTCTATAGACTAATACGCCTAATGGGAGACAAATCTAAATGTATACGTTCTATAGACTAATCCGCCTAATGGAAGACAAATCTAAATGTACACGTTCTATAGACTAATCCGCCTATTGGAGAACTAATCTAAATGTACACGTTCTATAGACTAATCCGCCGAATGGAAGACAAATATAGATATATACGTTCTATAGACTAATCCGCCTAATGGAAGACAAATCTAAATGTACACGTTCTATAGACTAATCCGCCTAATGGAAGACAAATCTAAATGTACACGTTCTATAGCCGAATCCACCTAATGGACAAATCTAAATGTACACATTCTCTAGACTAATCCGCCTAATGGAAGACTAATCTAAATGTACACGTTCTATAGACTAATCCGCCTAATGGAAGACTAATCTAAATGTACACGTTCTATAGACTAATCCGCCTAATGGAAGGCAAATCTAAATGTACATGTTCTATAGACTAATCCGCCTAATGGAAGACAAATCTAAATGTACACGTTCTATAGACTAATCCGCCTAATGGAAGACTAATCTAAATGTACACGTTCTATAGACTAATCCGCCTAATGGAAGACAAATCTAAATGTACACATTCTATAGACTAATCCGCGTAATGGAAGACAAATCTAAATGTACATGTTCTATAGACTAATCCGCCTAATGGAAGACAAATCTAAATGTACACGTTCTATAGACTAATCCACCTAATGGACAAATATAAATGTACACGTTCTATAGACTAATCCACCTAATGGAACACAAATCTAAATGTACACATTCTATAGACTAATTCGCCTAATGGAAGACTAATCTAAATGCACACGTTCTATAGACTAATTCGCCTAATGGAAGACTAATCTAAATGCACACGTTCTATAGACTAATCCACCTAATGGAAGACTAATCTAAATGTACACATTATATAGACTAAGCCGCCTAATGGAAGAGTAATCTAACTATACACGTTCTATAGACTAATTCGCCTAATGGAAGACTAATCTAAATGCACGTTGTATAGACTAATCCACCTAATGGAAGACAAATCTAAATGTACACGTTCTATAGACTAATCCGCCTAATGGAAGACAAATCTAAATGTACACGTTCTATAGACTAATCCACCTAATGGAAGACTAATCTAGATGTACACATTCTATAGGCTAATCGCCTAATGGAAGACTAATCTAAATGCACACGTTCTATAGACTAATCCGCCTAATGGAAGACAAATCTAAATGTACACGTTCTATAGACTAATCCACCTAATGGACAAATCTAAATGTACACGTTCTATAGACTAATCCACCTAATGGAAGACAAATCTATATGTACACGTTCTATAGACTAATCCAC